>SNQJ01S0111010.1:8486-22020 GCA_010110895.2 Picea sitchensis | reverse complement strand
TATGTACTTTCAATAAATACACAGCAACACAACTTGCAACAAATAAACCATCAAACTCACAACAAGAACAAGCTGATAAAGGAGTTCACCCCCCTCCAGGCTACATCTCCTTGAGCCTCCATCAATGGACTTGGCTCTCTGGGATTAATTTGTCAAAAGTTCTTTTACAAGCTGGTGCTCAACTCCAATGGAAAAATAGACTGTACCATTGATATCAGAACACATAAAAACCCCAAAAATGACTAATAGAACTCTGAAAACGGATCATGGCTCATCCGGGCATGACCTCTTCTACATGTGGCCATAAGCTTCCCTGAGCTTCTCTTTGGAAAAAACACCTGTAAAAGTCCTCAACAGCCTCTGAAACCTGTCCCAATGTGTTCAGAGCATATCAATTAGCCAAAAATGATTATTCAATCACAGAAAATAAACATAGGCTCACCAAACCATGTCCTCCATCAATGAGGGCTTCAAACTCCCTGGAGCTTGCTAAAACTTAAATGGTAAAAAAATTGCAGAAGAAGTCTTCAAATGGATGTGAAAACTGTGCCAATGGATTCAACACGTCCAAAAACCCCTAGTTGGGATTTTATGGCACCTCAATCGGCCAAAAGATGAAGAAGTTAGGCCTCCTCCATTTTCCTCCTTCAAGCTTTCTGAAACTGGTTCGCCAAAACGCACCTCTGTGTGCTTGAACCAAGAACACGCTCCAAAATGAGCGTTAAAACCTAGCCCCGTGCATAACCGAAAACCGGTCTAAACTGTAGAACCGTTAACGGATTTTCGGCCCCCAACCGTCAAGTTGTTGGGCATATGGACCCATAGGACCGTGCGCCTTTGTGAAAAGGGCTAACGACCAAACGGTTTTAAAAATTGTCCCCGCGCTAAAATTTAAGGTCATATGTAATGGCATAAAACCAAAAAAAACCGTGGCTTATTGTAATAAAACCCAACTATTGGTTACACGGCATATATTACATAACTGAGGCATTTAAACAAACTGCGCGCGATATGTATCGGTCACATAACAATCAAATGACCGTGGGTCATGGTTTTACCCGCGCCAACCGTTTACATTCGCGCCCATGCATATGGTATGGTCCCACATAGTAACCACAAGACCGCGGGTCGGGGCTAAGCCATGGCCCGACACCCCCGCCGTTTACAACCATAGGCAAATTCAAATAAAATTTCGCGCGTTATGGTAACAAGAACCACCGGCGGGGCAGGTGGCTAGCCCAGCCCTGTCATTCCTTGGCTCGCTCGATAGGTTGCATGTTCGAACCCCTCCGGCGACATACCAAAACTTTTATATGTAAACCCAACATCAAATCACGGGGTGCCACGTGGCAGCCTTTGACTGGGCCACGTGGCACCTTTTCAACCAACCCAAACATGACACGTGTCGCTTGTCGATTGGACCACGTACTTGCCGCGTCGACTTCCGTACGTCCAGTCATTCCACACGTAGGCCGCTGACATCATCCCGACACGTAGGTTGCTGACGTCATCCCGTGCCACGTGTCACCCTTCCAGTGGTGACACGTGTCACCTCCGAATTGGTCCAACCGTACGCCCAAAAATCCAATTCTGCCTGACACTTGTCATCACCTGGAGCCGCCACGTGTCTTGTACGAACCTGCCACATGTCTTGTACGGATTGTATGGATTGGTACAGTCAGTATTAAATTTTTTTGCCTGTTTGACTTGGCAAACAGATCGCGATATCTTCTCCATACGGAGTCCGTTTGACAAAGTAAATATACCGCCAGAATCAGGAAGACGAGATAGACGCAATGGTACTGTTTTTGTCGCATTCTGAACACTTTGAAATTTGAGCAAAATTTTGACCCCTGGTCCAGATTTTGATCAAACAACATTGCATAGAAATACAACCCAACTAATAATCCCAATCTTCATGGATTTGACGTGATCGATAGAGCCAAATCGAAATTAAAGATCAGCTACCCAAACATTGTTTTTGGTGCTAATATCCTTGCATTTGGTGCCATAGATAGCGCAAACCTAGTAGGCATATCATAAATTATAAAAAGTTTAGAAAAACAGATATACACAACCATTTACTCAAATGTGTAACCACCTCTCTATTTACATTTGCCTTATAGGTAATGTAATGTCAATATCCTCTATTTACATTTGCCCTATATGTAATGTAATGTGAATATCCTCTCCATGTTTTAAATTTTTAAACCATTCCTAATTGAAATTATTTAGTTCCTAATTGAAATTATTTAGTTGTTTAAATGGCGTATTCAATAATCTCTCTAAAGTATTTCAATTTTCATTGTTCAAATGGCACAAATAACCGAGTTTGCTTTAAATTAAAGTAGGACAAGTGACTTTGGAGGTTATATTTTTAGAGATATAGTTTCCAATCTAACTCAATAACATATTTAATTACTATTATTGACAGTGACTTTGGATGTTATATTTTTAGAGATATAGTTTTCAATTTAACTTAATAACATATTTAATTACTATTATTGACATGTTGAACAACCAATAATACATTTTCTATTGTTGTAGGCATTGCCATATGAATTTAATTTCAACCGGGATGTTCTGAATTATTTCACTATCTTCATATATCTTGGCTATCCCTCTCCCTACCTTCGATGTAAAACAACTAATGCAAAGGTTTGCATACAAAGCTCTATCCTAGGAAGAGATGGTTATGCTCTGGGTACGTACTAATTTTTGAATTTTTGTGAACGTATTGATGTTGGTATATGAACACTTTTGATGGTTATGCTTTGAGGTACCTACTAATTTATGTGAATGTATTGATGTTGGTATATGAACACGTATTGATGTTGGTATATGAATGCTTTTGAATTAGGACATTAAATTGCAATAAGCTCAGTGGCACTCAAGTAAATCAATAGCATAAGATCAGTTGCACTCAAGTAAAACAATAGCATTTGTGGAAGGGATATCGTTACTATAGTAGCACTTGTTTATGAATCTTATACGTTGATTATGAATAAATCGCATAGGTAGTATACTTTCATCTCTGGGAAAACTTATTTTTAAATAAAGAGAAAGGGGAAATTTATTTTTTATTTAATAGTAAACATAAAATTAGCAAATCCATTTTTTTTCCTTAATTTATATCTTACATTTTATTTTTGTGGAATGAAATATGGTGATAATGAGAGGGTTCTATATTCAATTATGAGGGGGTTTCATTCAATTATCTATATTGTCGAGGTTGTTTATGAAATACTTTCATTCAAGTGTATCTTTTGTGATGTGTTTTGGCATTGAGGTTGATTGTGAGAGGGTTTCATTCAAGTGTGTCTATTATTGAGTTTTATTATGAAAGATTTATATTCATCAAAGTCTGTTATGACATGCTTAGATATCGTCTTATGTGTTATCCTAAAATATTAAGGGTAGGCAACATAAGAAGTAGATTGTGGTGTAGAGTCCTTAAAAAAAAAAGGTGTTTCATTATCTTCATAATTTTTTATTCAAAGTAAAAGGGGTAGACAAGGAAACAAGTAGAGTGTGGTGTAGAGCCCTTAGAGGAGAAAGTTAAACAATGCAATGTTGTAGCCAACAGGGGTAGATCCAAGAAAACCTCGAGAGACAACAAAACCAACTAGGGCAGAGTCAAAGCAACCTTGAGGTATTAATCTCAACCAACTCAAGTAGATTCAAGACAACCTTGAGAGACTCGTCCATATAAATAAAGAAAGATAAGTAGGAGTATAATAGAAGAAAGGGAAGATGAGATTTTATAGTTATAGAAATATTCCATCATATCACAAAGGAGAAAGATGTTAGTAGGAGACCTAAGCCCTAACTTTGAACTTGATAAATATTTCATTTTCCTTTTTTGTCTAGGGGATTGGTGGATTTTAGCTCTTATGATTCTTAGGATGCACAATGTCCCTGGTAGACCTGAATCTGACAAGCTAAATTAGAGTTCATGATTATTATGGTTTCAGGAGAAGATAAGGTGGATTGAAGGAATCATGCGACAAACAAAAACGTTTGAAATCCTCCTAGAGGCATATGACCCTAGGATATCAACAATACCAATCAAATTATGCCATGTGTACAAGGAAAAGATGGGAAGAATGTTTATTTAGACATATGTGAACATATTAGAGAGGCACATGGCAATCTTAGGTTGTGCCATGTCATCAAGATGATGTCAACAAGATTTCTTTAGTAGGTATGCATACCAAACATACTATTTCATGGGGCACTGTGCCTTCAACAAAATTCAAGTTGCCATGGTATGTATAACAATTAGATGTTGCTATGTAGAAATGGGGTCCTAGGAACTTGAAGACTATGAAAATTTTCATTTTGAAAAAAATTGCATTTAGGAGGACATGAGAATCTCATTCCAACCCACCTCCCAAACCCAAAATATGATAAAATGTGATTAAAACAATGATCATGTCTAGGGAAGAATCTGTGTAACACTTGAGAACATAAGGGTCAAGATTTGCTTTGGTTCTCAGGCCAAAAAATGTTATTAAATACAAGTTCATACAACATTGGATCTAGGAAAGGATCTATGCAAGTTCAAACATGAAGAAGGAAATTTTCTCATCTAGGAACACCCAAAAGCGACGTTATAAGATTCAATTAAGTCCCTTTCCAGTTTGGGGCTTGAATACTTTGAACAATTTTGATAAAACAAGGGCCCTTTTACTTGCAACAATGCTACAT
The DNA here is from genome assembly GCA_010110895.2 of Picea sitchensis. Lineage (NCBI taxonomy): Eukaryota > Viridiplantae > Streptophyta > Pinopsida > Pinales > Pinaceae > Picea > Picea sitchensis. The sequence goes on along the minus strand of SNQJ01S0111010.1, from coordinate 17,310 downwards.
ATCACATCCTAGAAATGACACCTACGTTATCGATCCTTTCTTATTGACATTATACATGCCACGTGGTGGGTTTAGATTGGTTGGTGTGACCTGCCACCTTACAATGTTGATGTCCTCGTGTTGAATTCCATCGTTCGTGCAATCCTTGGCTTGATTCTTTGAATCCACCCCTAGTGTGCTTAAGACTTGAAATATTAATGAAGTTTGGATTGGTGCCTCATTCGATTCATTGAAATGATGGTGCATCTTAACAATACAAGGGCTCTATTTTGCATGACCTCCCAAGCTCAAAATAGTATAGAGTGTAGTTAATTGTAATGTCAAGTCTGGGAAAGGACTTATTGAAATTGAGAACATGTTGAGGGTAGAATTTGCTTTCCTAAGTGGACGTAAAATATTATAGAGCCTAGTAAAGTTCCAATCAAATTTGAATGACAAGAACTTAGACAATTTTCAATGCAAAAGGCTCATTGGCATACCTAATAAGATTCATCATGTTACCATGTGTTATTCTTTGGGGCTACCACCTATTGTCTCAATTCTCTTTTGTTGACATCATTATGCCATGTGGGCTTAAAATTTCACAAAACTCATTTATATTTGGGCATTGGATCCATGGAAAGGGCCTGTGAAGCTTTGAAACATGAACAATGGAATCCTTTTATTTTGTCGAATCTTAAATATTAAGAAACAAGAAGTAAGAGTTTGGGTTAAATTTATGGGGAAAGCCATGAACCTAGGAAAACATGAAGAATTAGATTTGCTTAAACTCCTTGACTTAAAATATAAAATGTCCTTAATGAACTTTTCTAGTATGGGGAATAATTTGTTAAAATTAGAGACATAAAAAGTAAGATTATAAAATGAGGATGAGAGAACACTTGGAATAGATTTGAGAAATATAAAAGGATAATCCAAGAACAAAAAATATTCAAAGGCACAAAACCCCTTATCTCAATAAGTAAAGTACAGTCCAACTAGGGAAGACCCAAAACCTAGGAATCTAATAGCATACCTATACTTGAATGTTTATGAAACACAATTAATTTCCTCATTGAGTGTAAGAAGAACTTTTACAACTAAAAGTTGAGGTACTTAATGTACTACATTAAGTAGACCTGAAATGATTAAAAACTATAGTTGAATGTGATACTATGAACTTTGTACAATTGCGGAACATAAAAAGGAAAAACCAAATCCATTTACGAACCATAATATTTATAGAGTGTCCAATAAGGGAGACTACCCATATTTGTTATTGTTATATTGCAACATGAAAACCAAAAATAACACAAACTACTTCTACCCTTTAGCAAGACATTATCCCCAATTTCCTGCAATGTCTATGTCCACCCATTTTGGCTTGATGATAAGAGATGATTAAATTAAGCAATAATAATTTTTTTTATTAAATAATCTTTTTTTTTTAATATTCAAATAATCTTTATTGAATAATCTCTTTTTCAATTGTTATTTAAAAAAAAAATTCTAAATATGTAAGTACATAGAGCCTTCAAACCAAAATGGGGAATTTGACTTCGTTTAATGAATAAAAGAAGTATAGAAGATAAAACATTGGTATAAAACATAAAAACGCCGAGGTATATATGTCGCTGTTCCTCGCTAGTCCCTTGGTTGTCAATGTACGCATTGTAAGAGAAGTCGCGAGTTCGATTCGCGGCAAGTGGAGAAGAAGGATGAAGAAAGCGGTACTATACAGTACCCAACTATTTTGTCGGTATTTTCAGAGAAAATATGTTAATTCTTCAACGAATCGGAAGTTTTTAGCATATATCGATTTGCGTGTTTTAAGGTGTTTTCAGAGAAAATATGGAACTCTCCAAAGTACATAAGTTTTTAGCATATATCGGTAGTTGTTTTATGTGTTTCTATCCTTGGTGGACTTGATTAGATTGTGATTTATGGTTTCTTTATCAATAACCTGTCTTGGGTGGATGATTCAATTGATTGAGTTAATTTTTGGGGCTATAGACATAATATATTTTTATCGAAAATGAATGAAAATTAAGTATATACTATATTATCCATGTAATTCTAATTAATGAAATCTTGGAAGCTATGTTTACAATTTGAATCTTGGTGTTTTCATGTGTTTCGCTTGCACAATATGTTCTTTTTCTGCTAAGTACAATTGTTGTGTAAGTTATGAATTAAGTTGTTTTAACTAGAGAAAGATTAGTTAGTTGTTCTAGGACATGAAGCCCTTTTGGGGATTTGTAGTTCTATAAGAATATGTCAATTTATGCCCTAGAAGAAGGTCGAGCATTTTGAGCTCATACGGTGCAAGAGGGTTAGTAGATGACCCCACTACCTATGAGGACCTGATAGCTCTCGAAATTGTGTATGTTGTTGAAGTGCAAGCTTATTCTATCTTTTTCTTGTGCAAGCCACCTAGAACATGTACTTCATCATAATTTATTGCACCAAAACCACCAGGGGCATTCTCTGGAAATTGTATAACAAGTGTGCCCTCATTGTTTGCACAAATTTGACACCAAACCATCTATCAAATTCTTCATGAACATCTTCAAGAGTGACAATAAAAGGAAATGTGTCTACTTAAATGTGGTATGCTCTCAACATGATAAATAATATATAAGAATTCTCTGAAGTAACCTCAAAGCTCACTCAATGTTAATAGTAATTGATGATTTCTACAGGGAACCATAATCTTGTAGCATTCACAATGAATATTTTGGCATGCTAGTCTTCAAAGAAAACTTCACTATGATTCATTTGGTCCCACTGTTTTCTCTGTCACCTTAGGGTGATTTCTTGAGTTACCACATCTCCTAAATTTATCGGACTAGTTTTCTTCCCCACATTGGTTGGCATCTCTTCACTGCAAAGGCAACTAAAAGGTAGCTATAGAGGAAAGGATGGTTTACCTTGTCATGTGCATCATGGAATGATTCAATGAGCTTATTCAATAAATATCAACACCAATTTAGTTGTCCACTCAGTGGAGTAGGCCTCTGCAACCGTGAGCATGTCCAATGCGAATTCATCTTTCTGTTGTTTGATAATCACTCAATAAACAAATCTAAGGTGTGCAACCGTAACAACAAGGTTATTGATAAGGAAAATCTTAGCAGGTTTGCTTCCTTAGATCTTGCTATACATTTCAATATAAAAATACTTGTCTATAGCTTTATTTGTTGATTTATGAGATAAAAAGTTGTTAGGCACCTCATCGCCCTCCATAGACAAACCTATACACTCATGGATATCCTTCATTGTAAGTTCATAAGGTTGATCCATCTAGAGCTTGCTTTGGTGGATCATGTTAATCAAGAATCGAACTGATTTCACCATAGCAATAGAAGTGTTGAAGATGGACACTCTACTAATATTGGGATTTCCTTTCGAAACTAGTTGACTACAACTTCCTCTAATAAACACTTGAATACCACTACCATTCTTTAAGCTATCATTTATATAGATTAATTGTGAATTAAATATGGGATTGCCTCTATTGGTTGAGAGTGTGTAGAGGGCACTGTATGGTCCAATCTAGCTTTGTTGTTTTATGGTTATACCATGTCTACTTGAATCTATTCCTTCATCCCATACATGCGAGATACATCTTCAAGTGCATCATCATTCAACAACTCTCTATCTTTATCTCCCTCTAATCTCTAATCATAATATTCTTCCAATGTTTCCCTTGGAACCTCTATTACTGACTCTTCATTGGTGTTTACACTACCATCACAAGGTGGGGGTGGGGAAGGATAACCTTCCTCCACCATAAACATCTTTAGCCAAATTAGGATCTCTTTGACTATATTTGCATGAAGTCCTCTCATAAACTATTGTTCAACTTACAAGAATGATTGGGGAAGTTAAATTGCAAACTTGACAATATGCCCTTCAATTGCATATTTTACCTAGAAATCTAAATCTCTTGCAACTTTGAGATTTATCCTCTGTAGAGTGATTAGCTTACCAACACTCCAATCAATCTCCTTCCCCTGTTTTCAAGTAGGTCATGTATGCTCTTGTATTCTACTCATCCATCCATACACATCTACTTGAAAAGTGACCTTGAATACTTCATAAGTGTCACGATAATCATGTAGTAATTTTTATCAGTTAATTTGTAGGTGTTGACCTATAAACTTATTTATTTGATGAAACCACCAATATTCCACATACTTCTTCATCACTACAACTATCATATTGCATGAATGCCACCCTCATTGTTATGACGTCCTAACAATGGAACCATTTGTTGGCTCAATTTAAGACTAGGGTCTGCAAGGGTGTCCAAAAAAAGGATTGTTGTAGTATGCATTGGCATTTTTAGTCCCTTATTGTAGGGAGGGTCTCACCTGAAGTTCTTTCCAAGACATAAGGGGTGTGCAAGGCTCAAGTACTATGAAAAACATGATAGATAAATGATCCTTTCATCTCACTAACCATCTACTTAATAACGATTCCTTCTAGATTAGTTTTTTGACCACAAAGTACTCTACTCATTCATAATAAAGCAATCAAAATTAAACAGTGAACATTAAACCATGTGGAATATATGCAACATAACCTAAATAAGTGAAACCAATTACATACAATGAATACACTAGAAAAAAGTGAAGGGAGGGGGGTGCATGATTATATTAACCTCAATCACTAGATAACTCGTGATTACAACATATCATCTCATAGGCCTTAGGGCACAATCTTGAGCAACCTTTATACCAATAACCACCAATTGACAATTGATAGCACCAACGAGTTCCACAACAATTATATTAATAACAACAATAATAACAACACTAATAATCATTATGACATCAACAATAGTAATAACTACCTCAAAGCATGACAAGGCCTTTACATTTATACTTGTGCTTGCATATAAGAAGGCTTATTAACAAACACTAGGTTGTTAGAGCAGTGTTTGTGTCATTGATATAAAACAACAACTTCCTCCCAAAAATCTAGATCACGAGTTTTTATGATCTTCCAACAGTTCCTCACAATGTGTGGGACAATCTTCAATAATCTCTCTAGCACAATAGGTGCTAGAACCATCATGTCTTGGGCCCAACATGATTCATCATTTGATTTGTCTAACTTTCAAGAGAACTTGACCTTATTCGGTATTCAACCTCATTCATATTAAATGGTTTTTGAGTATTTGAATTTACACTTACTTTGAACCTATAGAATCTCTCTTCCATGCAATAAATAATTGCCCATTTCCCATGTTTTCGCAATATTAATTGCTAATTTTCGGTGAGACTCCATTTTGGATGAAGTATTCATTTCCCATGTTTTCACAATATTAATTGCTAATTGATGGTGAGACTCCATTTTGGATAAAGTATCTAATGTCATTATAGATAATATTAATGATTTATCACTTTAGGAAGTTAAGGAATATAGTGGAGGCTAATAACATTAAATTGCATGTGATGTTAAATTTTTGAAATGTAATTTTTTTTTAGGGAATGATATCATATTTATAGTAAGCTCTTGGATACATAATATGACAATTATTTAAAATTAAAATTTGGTCGCATTGATCTTCTACACCAATAGTTTTGCAATGATTAGAATTCTAAATTTGTAAAGAAATAATCAAATTAAACTCATGTTCTAAATTTAAACAATTGAAAACATTACCATCAACATCAAATGTCAACATTATCGTTAACATTTATAACAATTTTAAAAAATATTCAATTTTATTTTCATTATTTTCTTGTTGCAATTTCTATCTCATTGAATAAAGATTTTAAACTTTTTCAAAAACAAATTAAAATAATTACAAGTTTTTACCAATAAAATGTTTAGCATTTTTCTCTTCGTTATCTTAAATTGATTCTAGCTGAACTCTTTAAAAAATAAAAACTTCATACTTCATGTAAGAACCAATCCTATTACATTTTCTCTTTACTTTTTACCATTTCACACAGTAGCTATTCTTCATTTTTAACAAGTAGTCCCTTAAAACTCTATAAAAAAAAATCTTTCAATTAAAAAATTATAACTAAAATTACATACAAGGCTCCCAATTCTCTTAGTAACCCTAAAGTTCAAGTACTCCAAGAACCCTAAAGTTTTGCTCTCTCTTGGAATCTCTAAAGAGAATGCATTTCAAATTACCAAAAAATGGATACACTTACTCGTAAGACTAAAGGCCACATGATTGCCTCCTTTATATCCAAAACCAAAAGAGTTTAGAATGCTCCTTTTATCAAAACAATTGATGGAGGAGCTGAAGCGAAAAGCATATTTGACAAGCCAAGTCATCAGTCACATTGAATTTCTAAATAATAAATTTATATAGCAAATATATTAAAGAAAATAATTAATTTGAAATTTAAAATAAAATTTGTTTTAGTCCTGATATCCTTTATTTTTTTAAATTGTAGATGGGTTTGGTTCTCTCCAAATCGCTCCATGCTATGTGTACAAGGAAAAGATGGGCAAGATGTTGATTGAACATACATCATAGAGGTACATGGCAAGTTTAGGTTATGTCATGTCATCAAAATGATGTCAGCAATGTTATGTGTACAAGGAAACGATCAGCAAGATGTTGATTAAACATACATGGATAGATCATAGAGTTACATGGCAAAGTTTAGGTTATGCTATGTCATCAAGATGATGTCAGCAAAATTTCTTTTGTAGGTATGCAAAGTAAACAAAGTATTTCATGTGGCATTATGTCTCAACAAAATTCAAGTTGGCACGGTACTTGTAACAATTAGATGGTGCTATGTAGCAAAGGGGTCTTTGGAACTTGAAGATTAATAACATTTTTTTTTTGAAAAATTGTGCAACTAGGACATAAGAATTTCATTGCAACCCACCTTCTAGACTCAAAATATTATAAAATGTGATTAAATCAATGATCAACATTTTCTTTTTGAAAAATTGTGTAACTAGGACATAAGAATTTCATTGCAATCCATCTTCTAACCCAAAATATTATAAAATGTGATTAAATCAATGACCATGTTTGGGGAAGGATCCATACAACATTGAAGAACATAAGGGTTAATGTTTGCTTGGGTTCTTAGATCGAAAAATATTACGATATATAGGTTAATATAACATTGAGTTTGGGAAAGGATCTATGCAAGTTCAAACATGGAGAAGGAAATCCTTTCATCTAGGAACACTCACATTGCATTGTGAGATTCAACTAAGCCCCTTTCCAATTTGGGGCTTAAAAACTTTGAAGAATTTTGATAAAGGAAGGGTCATTTTACTTGCAACAATGCCACATATCACTTCATAGAAATGACACATATGTTATCGATCCTTTGTTATTGGCGTTATCCATGCCACATGGTGGTTTAAATTGGTTTATTTGTCCTACCACCTTACAATGTCGACATCCTTGTGTTGAATTCCATCTTTCGTGCAATCCTTGGCTTGATTATTTAAATCCATCCCTAGTGTGTTTAAGACCTAAAATACTAATGAAGATTGGTTTAGTGCCTCATCTAGTTTAGTGAAACAATCATGCATCTTGAGAACACAAGGGATTTATTTCACATGTCCTAGCAAGTCAAAAATAATATAGTGTAGTTAATTCTAGTGTTGGGTATGGAAAACAGATTTATCGAAATTGAGAACACAGAGGGTAGAATTTACTTGCCTAGGTGGACCTAAAATATTATAGAGCCTAGTAAAGTTCCATTCAAAATCAAACGACAAGAATTTAGACAATTTTCAACGCAAAAGGTTCACTGACATGTCATATAAGATTCATCATGTTACCAATTGGTATTCTTTGGGGCTACCATCTATTCTCTCAATACTCCTATGTTGACATCATTATGCCATGTGGGCTTGAAATTTCACGAAACTCATTTATATTTGGGCATTGGATCCATGGGAAGGGCTTGCATTGTTCCATTGTGTTGAATCTTAAATATTAATAAAAATGTTCCCAAAGCATTAATAATTAATGGACAAGCCAACTAGGGAAAGACGCAAAACTTAGGAATCTAATATCAAACCCATACTTGAATGTTTATGAAACACAATTAATTCCCACTTTGGGTGCAATAACAAACTTTTACAACTATTAGAAGATGATGTACTTGATGCGCTAGATTATGCAAACCCAAAATGATTAAAAGTTTTACTTAAATGTGGCACTAGGAAGTGTGTGCATTTCAAGAACATAGAGAGGAAAAACCTTCTCGATTTGTGAACCCAAATATTTATAGTGCCTAATAAAAATAATTGTCGATATTTGTTATTGCTATATTGCAACATGGAATGCCCTTGAGGTGTAGAACATTATGTGATGGAGTGTATTGTTAAGGCACTTCATTATGTGAGGTCATTGGTCTGAAACCTCGACTTACCTTGTGTGCTACGTGTGGGGCAGCATTAACATGCCTGGAGGTTATAATGGTAGCATTCGGAATTGACCCGTGTCATATGAGTATGAGCCTGACTAGTTATCGATTCCACCGAATACAAGAAAAAAAAATATTACAACATAAAACACCAAAAGTAACACAAGCTCCTTTTACCCTTGACCAAGACAACCACCTCAAATTTCCTACAATGTTTATGTTAACCCATTGACTTGATGATAATAAATGTTTATGTTCAATAATAATAATAATCTTTATTGAATTGTAATAATAATGATAATAAATTGTTTCTTAATATTAAATTGAAAATATGGTAATTAAAAAAATATTTTCCAATATCTATGTCCATAGAGCATTTAAGTAGCGTTCAAATCAAAATAGGGAATTTGAGTTCGTTTTCTGAGAACCAAAAATAAGCGAAAAGTATATTTTAAAGACTCGTGTATAAA
>SNQJ01S0111009.1:25409-54305 GCA_010110895.2 Picea sitchensis | reverse complement strand
CAATTGGGATGGTATTTATGTTAGAGGATGACTTTCCGTTATATTCCTTAGTAATTGTCCTGATGTAAGGGGTACTTAAGCAGACGTGGCCTATCTAAAGATATGATATAATCAATCTATTTAGTGTGTAGTGGATGGTACCATTGAGAAAGAACAGAAAGGTATCTCTAGGCTCAACTCACTTTCTTCTTTTGTAAGTTATTGTGATGTTTCCATGACTAACCCCTAATTAGACCTCCTTGTTACTCTTTGATAAAGACACTTGACTCACTTACTTAGGTTTCTTGGAAAAACTGTACGAGAGACCTCTAAGCTTGATGGTTATGGTGTCACTTCCTTATACAGTGGTGAAGAGTTTCAAGAGCAACTGCTTTTTAAAATGTCTTAATAACAAGAAGATGAAAATATTTGCAAAAACATGGCTAACTACAACAATTCATTATTCATTTGATGCTTAGAAGACAACAAGGTTCAAGTGTAACAATGTTTTGAAGAAAAAATCTTCTTTTATATTTCCTTGAAACTGTCTACTCCTGGTGAAATAAATACCTATGGAGATCTCTAAAACTGTTTGCAAAAACCACACTCTAAAATATAATAAACTAATGAGATCAATGAGACCAAGTCATAGGAACATGTATCTCATAGTTCTCTTATTATAAGAAAATGTAAAATGAGGTTGCATTAGACTTTAAGCTAAACTAACAACATGCAACTTTTATTTACTATCCTACCCTACCTAAAAAGAAAGGGAAAATCTTTATTAAGTGTAAGAACTCTTCCAATGTAACCATGTGCAGAGCAAGATAAGAAACATACTAATATCCATATATTGAAAAGTTACCGCAGTGATTACCTGGATATGAAGAACAAACCAACCTACTTGTTATGGCATCAGAAGGTGTTGAATAAGAGAATAGTATTGTGGCTTGATGACCTCTTGAAACCAAATTTCAATGTAATATTGATGTTCATCAACAGTAATTTCTATGTTCTCCTTCATTATGCTATGCAGATCCTCTTCTTTTGGATGATTGATTTATGAATTACATAAAGGATCTGTTGAGATGGATGTTGAGAACTCCTCAATCTCAGGTCTTAGTTATTGCTCTCCATTGGATGTAGTCCATAATTTTTCATTTTCCTTCGCATTTTGGCGAGGAAACTCATTTTGTAGCTCATAGGACCTTGATTCTTCTAATATTTCTGGAGAGGTAGGTACACTTTTGGCTGCTGCCAAAATATGTTCTTCCTGAAAAGAAGAAATCCTGGCTATTGGTAGGATTTGAGAGAGTTCTTCCAAACTAATGGTCATCTTCGAATTCATTCTCCTGGTGGTGGTAAGGAAACAAAGGTTGTGTTGTTTGGCTCGGTGGAAGGCTTGAGTGGTCTTGCCTCCTTTCCTAATATGATTGATGTTTTAATTTATTGTTCTATAGTGCTCCATGTGTTAGTGTCTTCAAAGACTATTTTAGCTCTTTGAGTTGAGCTAGCTTCTGTTTTTCAGTATCGGTCTGCGGATTTTATAGGCGGAATGTTCCTTCCCCCAAAGAGATCGGAAGGAACCTTGGTTGAAAGGTTGGATTTTGATTTAATGTATCTACCTTGTGGGTCTCTAGGCCTATTCATGAAACAAATCAAAAAGAAAAAGAAAAATCTACCATTTGGTTTCTAGGTCTATTCATGAAAGTAAACAAAAACAAAAAGAAAAACTACCATTGGGTTTGGGGGAACCTGCTATAGCAGATGCGCAGGTTCTTACCTCTCGTCTTAAATCTCCCCCACCACCAAGCTAATGTTAAGGTCTAAGGAGGATCTATTTCATAACTACTTCTTACCTTAAGACAACTCCCCGACAACGGCGCCAAAATGATGGGTGTTATATATGCACTAAAAACACAGTAAAAACCCTCAATTAAATTGTCAACCCGGGGTAAGTAAACTTAGAGTTGTAGAAAAATATATGCCAAAGGTAGAAGGCTGGTAGGAGTATAGTCTAACTAACAAAGGTAGCTATCTAAGGATAATATACTCGAGCAAAGCTATCTAATGAGCAAACCCTACTAAGAAAATTGAAACTATGTAACCTAAGTACTTTTGGGCCAAGGATCGATGGATAGTTTCTAAGAAAGCAAGTAAAACCCTATGTAAAACAAACTAATTCAACAGTAAGCAATAAACAACTATTTAAGCATAACAATAAGCGAATAACCAAAGCAAACTTCTTTAACTTGCCAACCTACATTCAATGAGAAACTACCCTATGAAAGAAAATAAATAAGAGTAAGCAAAAGCACCTATCTAACCTATGAAAGCAAATAGACAAGTAAGCAAAGACACCTAACTAAACTACTAAAGAAAAAGACAAGTAAGCAAAGGCAACTACCTAACCTACAAAAGAAAAATACAAGTAAGCAAAGGTAACTAACTACTACAAGCAAAACTTCTCATTGAACAATTATATAGCCTAAGAGGCAAGTGGACTAAATGCCTAATGCAAAACTATTTCTCTTGCATGAAAGGAAATTTAAATGCTCAATGCAATGGATGAAAGGAAATCTAGTCTATTGAGAGCAAGAAAGACTAACAAATAATTCTTGAGCAAACTGCTATCTAATCTATCAAAGCAAAGTCTATCTATCCTACAACAACAATTAAACTTTATTCTAACCTATGAAAGCAAGAAACTATATCTATGAAAGCAGGAAAACTATCTTTTAACCTATGATAATTCAAATATAATGCTGGTGGTTGTGTGAATGTCTTCGGTGTCGGATGATATCTCAATAGCACTTGACAACAAAGGAGAATTCCAGTGGTATGAGCTCAACACTAATATCAATGGAAAAGTGAAAGGTATGGATTAAACAATCCAATGAGAGTTTAGCCATGACAAAACAATGTTAAATACCCTGCATATTCCTATATGAACCATCAACAACATAACGAGATCATCATTTATACTTCTATACTACATAATAAAAACTAGATTCAACCATTAACTAAGAAATTCAATTGCATTTTGATCCTAGGAAAGGAAATTACATAAATGAAACTATACTACATCTATTCTAACAATTCAAACTGCAAGAAAGAAATGCTTAAAAACAGAAATTAAAAGTAAACTAACAATTACATTAACCAACAACTAGTTAAGAAAATTCTACATAAAAATGAAAAAAGCAAGCTATGATTAAGAACTGAAATCAATTTTATCCATCCATCAAACCCTTGTCAAAGGAAACCCAATTAAAAACTATGTTCTATTCTAATTAAAACTCTGTTTTAAACTTGATTCTACAATTATAAATGAAAACATAATCTAATATCTAACTACACATGGGGTTAGTCTAAGGATCTGCAAATCCATTCCTAACTACAAGATCAATTCATGTTAGCACAAGCCTTCATACTAACCTACAAAAGAGAGTTAAATTAATTAAAACTACAACAACAAGTTAAATAACAAAAGAAAAATGCATGTACAAGAAATAAAGAGAGACAACTAAACTACAAAAATGCATAAATAAACTAAAGAAGAGTTACCAGACTACTGGTGGGCCCCCCAACAAGTTGTGGTCACTCTTTAGAAGCACGCCACAAGCTTAACAAGGTGAATCCATCATTAAAGCTTGAAGACGCAATTCTGGCACAATTCTGGCAATGTAAAATATCAAAACAGAGAAAAAATGAATTTGTCTCTAATACACTGGTTCTTCTCCTTGGTTAACAATCTGATGACCATCCTATCAGTATTTATAAGCTTACAACCCAAGTGGTTGACCACAGGAGGGTCGAACCACTTCTAATTTTGGCAAAATACAATAAATGATGCCCTAACTAACAAAACAAAGAAAGCCAATAATCGCCTTCTTTGGACAACTAAAATCGAGTTGTCTTGAGCTTAGTAGCTGGAGGGGGCGATCATGAAGTAAACCCATGTGCCCGATTTGTCCATCACTGGCCGCCAATGCCATAACCGCCAACTTGCCTTGCGTTTTTGTGCAATACTGGGTGCTAGAACGAGTGTCGGATCGGGTATCGGAACGAGTGTTGGAACGAGTGCCGAATCAAGTTCCGAAACTGGAAACATGGTGCGTTTTTCCCTGTAACAGTAGAAAAACATGAATTAACTCTTGGAAATCATAGAACATGATGAATTAAACTTGATTTAATCATTAAATATGAATTACATGTACCTTATGCTGATCATACCATTTTATCATCAAATTCTCCAAAAAGATCCTTCAAAAGATGAAAAACACATACATACATATGGAAAAAGTGTATAATAACCGTCATGAAAATGATCATATCTCGGGCCCAACAAGAAACATTTTGTGAGAAAAAGGAAACAGAGGAACCCTCATTATTTATAGTCATGACCACCTGGGAATCCTTCAGGGATTCTATTAAGGAACAATACTACCCTGTCAGAATTTACGACAAGTTGTATACCAAATGGACCACACTGCGGCAAGAAAGAGACCAAGCAGTGCCAGATTTCACGAAGGTCTTCCATACCTTACACACCAAGATGGGTATCAAAGATTTAGAGCGACATCTGGTGTTCAAGTATCGTGGTGCTCTACATAGATACATCTAGACCGAAATGGAATTTCTGGACATCTCATCCTTGGGCACGACCTACCGATATGTCGTCAAAATAGAGTAGAAGCTCAAACAAAAGACGCAACAATTTGGGCTGGGGAACCCATCACAACAAAAGCCAGGAAAGGGTGGCCCCAACCCATAGAACAAAGGAAAAACAAATATGGACAGTATCAGGACAACCAGTCCAAGCCACAAGAAAAGAAGCACACCGGAAAGACAAAGAAAGATATCGGGAAGTGGTGCGACTTTGAGAAGAGCCCTTGGCATAACATTGTTGACTGCCACTCAAAGCAGTCGTTGGTGGCTGAAGTGAAAGACTCTGAATTAGATGTGGGTTCTAACTCTGAGTCAGAACCAGAAAGGGGAAGACAGAATATTGACATGGAACCCAATGCCACTGCTGCTACTACCAAGCTCCAGCAGGGTGAACCAGACGAGCCAGAAGAAGGAGAGTGCCTCTTCCATTCACAAATGTGGGTAAAAGGCACCTCACTACACTTCATCGTTGATAGTGGCATCCAGAAGAACCTCATCTCAGCAGAGGTCATCAAATGGCTAGCCCTGCAGACAAGGCCGCACCCACAACCCTACACCATTGGATGGCTTCGCCAAGGAAGTGATCTCCGCTTCAGCCAACAGTGTTGACTATCGTACGACATCAATCCCTTCAAAGATGAGGTATTGTGTGATGTTTATCCTCTCAAAGTTTGTGATGTTCTTTTGGGCCAACCTTATTTATGGAAACTTCATGTTGCATATGAGTCTAGGCCTCATACTGTTATTATTACTTTGAAAATTATATAGGATACCCGAGGCTGTCCCACCCAGTGCTATGTACTTGATCTTTGCTAAGCAATGTAGGAAGGTCATCTCTCATATGGGGAAGTTTGTATTCTTTGTGATTCGCTCTCAGAATGAGAGAAAGATCACAGCCACATACAGGGTCTCTGCAACCGACCTCTCCACACAGCAGAAGCAAGTAGATAAGGTCATGGAAGAATACTCAGATATATTCTCCTCACCTACCGGGGTACCTCTTCACTACTAGATCAAGCACCCCATCGATTTGATCCCCAACGCACCACTTCCTAATGGGCCAGTCTATCACCACTCTCTGTTAGAGAATGAGGAGATCAAGCAACAAATCCAAAAATTTCTCCACAAGGGGCACTTGCATCCCATCTCATCACCTTATGGGAGCCCAATCGTGTTGGTACAGAAGAAAGATGGAACTTGACGACTTTGCATTGATTACTGGGTTCTAGGGATGATTTTAAGGATGGAAATTTATATTAAAATGTAGAAACATGGGCTAATTTTACAAGTCCTTAATATGAAAAGTGTAAAATGTTTGGCTATAGTTTTTTAAAAATATTCAAATTTCTAAGGATTTTATATAGTTTCTATAAAAATTTGTTGATTTTTAAGGTAAAATAAATTTATTCTATGGAATTTGGGTGAATCATTTTTAGAAAAAATGGAAATTAGCGAATATTGTTTTGGGAAAAACCATGGAAAATTAACCCATTCGTGAAATTTATCCCCTAAAATCATCTATGTTGGGCTTTGAATAAAATCATAGTCAGAAATAGGTACCCGGTTCTTTGAATCGACGACCTCCTTGATCAAATCATGGGGGCCAAATACTTCAGTAAGATTGATCTGAAGTTTGGCTACTACCAGGTCCCGATAGAACAACCAAATGTATGGAAGACCACCTTCAAGTCAAACAAAGGCCTTTATGAATGGTTGGTCATTCCCTTTGGTCTGACAAATGCTCCAGCCACTTTCATGAGGATGATGGATGATATCCTACGACCATTCACCCATACTTTTTTAGTGGTGTATTTGGATGGCATTCTCATTTACAGAAAGACTTGGGCCAAACACTTGCAACATATTCAGCAAGTTCTGCACACCCTGCGGTAGCACAAGCTATACGCCAACTTGGAAAAATGCTCCTTCAGCATGGACAGGGTCCATTACCTAGGATACATCATTGATCAACATGGTGTACATGTGGATCCAACCAAGATACAAGTCATCCATGACTGGCTAGACCTAACCACATTCACTGAGCTTCAAAGCTTCTTGGGCCTTGCCAATTTCTACTGTAGGTTTGTGTTGGGATTCTCCCATATTGCATGGGCCCTCCACCAAATAACCAGGGGTGGTGGTAAGGAGAAATTTGCGTGGGGTTGGCCCCAACAAAAAGTGTTCGATGATTTGAAGCAATGCTTGTGCTCAACCCTATTAATTTCACTACCAGACCTGCAACAACCCTTTGAGATTGAGACTGATGCTTCAGACTATGTTGTGGGTGTCGTTTTCACGCAGCACGGCCACCCCATGGCCTATCATAGTGATACACTATCAAATGTTGTCCATAAGTACCCTACTTAGTCCCAAATGTGCACTGATGATTAGAAGCAATGCTTGTGCTCAACCCTATTAATTTCACTACTGCACTGCAACAACCCTTTGAGACGGAGACTCGACGCTTCGCACTATGTTGTGGGTGCTGTTATCGCTAAAGACGGCCACCCCATGGCCTATCATAGTGATACACTATCAAATGTTGTCCATAAGTATTCTACTTACAACAAAGAAATGTACTCCATTGTGAAAGCCTATCGCCGCGATACATTCTTGGAGGGAGACAATGATCTACACTGATCATAAGCCACCGCAGCTCATGTAGACACAAGGAAAATTGCAATGACCGCCATCAAAATCACATACTTGCAGCAATTCCACCTCAACATCAAGTATAAAATAGGAAGCACCAATCAGAAAGCTAAGCTGGATTTCTCTCAAGATACCACCGCAAAGACTCTCACCACTGCATAGACTCTTGTAATATGAGACCTCCGATGGCCCCCAACTTTAAGGGAGAGACGTAATTAGACTGGCCACAACCTACCAAACGCTATGCAAAGGAAGTTGTCGACAATTTCCATCTCGTGATGGGCTGTTGTGTCATCTAGCCATATCTGTGTTCCATCAAGAGAGTGAGCTTAAGATGATCTAGGAATCCCACTGCTGCCGGGTGGCAAGACACTTCGGCATCGAAAAAGACAAAGTGGCGATGCTACAAAACATTTCTAATCGGTCAAACTTCATTGTGAGGTCGAAGTACATCAAGTCTGTAACGCATGCTATTGCCAAACCAACCACTAAGAAATAGGTCCCGCATTAAATTTCTCTCTTCCTACTCCCCGACAAAGCGCGAGAATCCATTTCAATGGACTACATGTCGGGCCTCCCATCCACCAAGCGTGGAAATGACTATGTTTTTGTGGTTGTTGATCGCTTTTCTAAGATGGCGATTATGGCTTCCTACAAGAAGAGAATCACAGCAGGCTTTCACAAGCTCTCTTTGAACAAGTCCGGGTACATTTTGGAATCCCACAAACCATTGTCTCATATCGACAATCAATTTGTCAACACATTATGGTTGAGCCTCCGTTACTTGGACACCAAGACACAAATCCATGACCTTCCACCCCGCACCGATGGCCAAACTAAGGTCATAAATTGAATGATCATGCATATCCGGTGGTATGTATAATCCCAAGCACCTCGCATTACGGGATGGGAGCCTTTCCCATGTCTAGCATAGCTACAATCAATACTTGCATAGCTCATCTGTACCCACAATCCCATTTCACGTGGTGTTGGGATTCCAACCATTGGGTCCTATAGATGTTGTACTACCCCTTGCATCACCTAGACCAACTTCCTCTCCTGCTCAAACTAAAGTTGAAAAAGATACCCGGATCATTGAGAGGATCCAACACATCAAACAAAGTTAGATATCCTATAGAAGTTCAATGACAAGTACAGCAAAGCATATGATCAACATCGTGCGCCACATAAGTTTCAGGTGGTTGAAAAAGTTTGGTTGCACTTGTGTGATGAATGCCTTAAGGTGACCCCCATCGAAATCTTCACCCACTTTTTTATGGGTCGTATACCATCACTAAGGCTATGGGGGATAATGATATTGAGCTCAACATTCTCCTTTCCTTGGCCTACACCCGTTCAACGCGGGACCTCCTTCGCCTTATTTCCCACCATTATTGGACACCTCTGCACGTAGTAAAACAACTCTAAAACCAAATGTGAGCTCAAACCCAACTGCATAAAATAGGAATTAAGTGATCATATTGTGGACACACAGTAACAAGGGCACTTGACAACAAAGGATCCATCTTTATCGAAGTCATCAAAGGTAGGGTAGCTCTTGCACTAAGGCAAGTGGCTCACTGGCCACCATCGGAATTTCCCTATCCGGGGGCCAAATTCATCAGAAATTTCCTCATCTGATGGGAGAACTCAACGCAATGGAGACCATTGATTCCTAAGGAGGGAGGATTGATCCAGGTGGATATCGGTTTCCACCCACCTTTTCCAGCTGGCTCAAAACAACTTTCTAGCAATTTTGATAATTTACTATTTTTAGCAGTTTTCAAGTCCTGAACTTCTGAAGCCATTTTGAGGCCCTAAACAACGTTTTTTGGGGTTTGTTGCGGTCGCAAAATTACAACATGAAATCATGAAATTTTGTGAAACTGTTGTATTCCTCGGATAGATCTTTGCAATGGGCTGTCATATGCCTAAAATGGAGATCATATGCAAAAGTTACGACCCTGGGAAGTTGATGTTCTAACTTACCCAAACGGGGCCCACATGACTTTTGGCGCTTCATCTCCTAGGGTTACGTTTTTGGATGTTTATGGTTTTTGAAACTCCTGTTTATTGTAAAAAGGCCTTGAGAGCCTCATTGTAATCATCTTCTTGTGAAGGAGCACAGTTGTCACATCTCTTCTCAGAGATAAGCCGCCACCATTCCAACAAGCATGTTTTCCGCTGCATTTTATAGTTTCAGCTTATTTCCTTATTGAATAGAAAACTTTTTTTTACTGTATCTCTATTATTCTGTGTTAAGAATCTGGTAATAATCTGTAGTCATTTTGTTCTGCTCATAAAATCCAGATCACCTGTGCAACCATGACGCACCCCATAACAATTCATCCTCATATCCATTGTAATTACAGTAGAAAGGACACACTCCTACTCTCACTATGGGGTTATCACTGTATGCCCCCCTGTATTTTTATGAAATACTCAAACCCAAATAATCCTAATTTTATTTATCAATCACATAGCTGGTCTAAATCCTTGTATAGTCATTGTAGCTTGTGTTTAATACATATTATCCCACAAAATAATTAGCATTCAAATGAAGACAATTGATGAACATGTTATTGAATGGAAGGATCGGTATTTATGTAAGAAATGGAACTAGAGGCATTACAATTTCTGATTTCTTGGGATTCTCCCTCCTATAAAATGCATACGTATAGACCCCAACAGGTTGGTGATTGATAAAAATGAAAATATTCACTTCTAAAAATACAACAAATCTACCCCAAAAATGTTTTAGGACTAGGTTGAATCTGATTTATCAAAAAATGCTATTAAAACTTCCAAATCTATGATAGAAAATCGTCACACGCAAGCCAATATTTTGGAGATTCTCTCACAATGCGCCGAATCCTGATCTCAAGACCGAGACAAGGCACTGAGCCATGAAGTGAGGAGCCCATGGGGAGCACATCGCACCCAAACCTCTTTTCTTTAACCAAATCATAAAACAACAGACCAATGCTAAGCCACCGAGGGAGGAGAGCCCACGAAGGGAGTAGAGCCATGAGCTGGGGTTCTACTGCCAGTGGAGACCAAGCCACCCAGGTCTAAGAGTTCTGAGAACAGAAATTCGAGCCACTCCATCGCTTATGGTTCATGCAAATTACTAAGTTCTGGAATCACGGATCCCCGCAACTGAGGCCTATTTTGAACAAGTATTCCACTTGTAGGTTTCTACAAGTGTCCCTGCAAGCCCATCCTATGGCTGAGGGTACCAAAGCAGGCATCAGAGGGACAATAATATGACTTCCAATGATCTGAAAGTGAGGGCCATTGTTTGTCTTGCAACGATTGGAGAGGAATGATATAGTAAGATCGGGATGGTGACCCTAGAGATTGACAGTATAATTGTGTTAATTCGAGTATAATTACCCATTAACTACAACAAGTACGCGTGTTAACTACAACATGTATGCGTGAACACCTAGATAATAAAAGGAGACTCAAGGACAGCAGTATAGGGCGAGCTGATCTGGATAATCAATTCAGCCTTAATGTGTGATTCAATCCCAATCAATAATGTGCACCTTCCCACAAACCTAGATTGTTTGAAAGTCCCGCAGGCTTCTCAAGATAATAAATGTTGATTTAATATTGTTGATTTGGGTACTATCCACAATCAAGCCTGCATGCCTTACCATTGCTCCACAGTCCCATAGAACCCACTCAAAAGATCAAACTTAATGAACCATTGTCAGCGCATTAACACCAAGACCGAAACCCAATGCCCTTGAAAATAAGATTAATATTAGTATGTCTTTTTAATAAATGTGTTGATATGTATAGAAATATGTTATACATATATATATATAAATTAATTAATTCACATTTGTTTTAATATGTTAGTATTTTCCCCCGTATGGGGTGTTAGTGTGAGCCACTTGGCGAGAGGCGGAGGAAAGGTCAGGCCAGCGAGGTAGGGAGCCATGTGCTGGGCTCGTGCAAAATTTTGCCGCCTCGATCTTGCATTTATGAGATTTTACATTGCTGCAGCACCATTAACACTGGTGCACCCAACTCCCATTACCGACTATACCATGGCTCTTTCATATGTAGGTGACTTTAATACTTGCTCGTGACCCGACTCTCTCATCCCTTCACTGCCCAGGCCTAGTTTACTCTGGGTTTTCATGGTGCTCGCAGCCTTCGACCTTCTCCAGGCTCTCCACACTCACCTGGGGCATTCGGTTCAGTTATTCCTTCACTCTGAGCTCAGTATGTCGCGTCAAAGAGGAAGGCCAAGAAGAGGATCTCCATGGCATCCTCCTCGGCCCCGTGTCTCTATTTCTCCCCCTGGTTCACCCTCCACGCACTCCTCGCAGCCTCTGCAGCCCAAGCTGGAACCTCTTGCCTCCTCCACCTTGCCTGCCTCCTGGTTCAAATGCCTAGTCATCACTGATAGCTCATTGAGATCTCTTTCACAATTTCCCGCAGCTCCACCGAATTCCCGAGCCAGCGGGCCTTCTCTTGCACCGGTAGTTTGCTCCTCCCAGCTGCCCTTGGGGGCACCACCCTTTCTTCAAAATGCCCGAAATAGTGCGTACTCATCTACCGACTTCATCCCTAACTCGCAGTTGAAAGATAGTCTGGCCATCCTCTATGGGCTAGTCTTTGAGATCTAGCAGGGATTGGAGGACCTCCAATTCTAACTGCAGCTTCTGGATGGGAAGACTTCGACCCTCCTTCAGATCTTGTCCAACTTCTAGGAAGCTTTCCACTCTACTCCAGAAGGCACGGCATCAGCAGAGGTGCCCCATGTAGAGGGCGTCGACAAGAATGAACATGTGCAACAGCCAGAAGGGTTCGTCGTGGTGCAGGTCACGCACGGGGACACAGAGGTTGCGACTACTACGGGCATCCATGCGTACAGTCCACCTGGAGAGACCTTGCCAGCTGCCAACCTGGATGAGAGAAACTTGGACACTGATATGCAACTGGAAGGCAAAGGGATGCCCGTCGAAGAGGAACCTTGGGACGCGACCTATCAAGCCACTTGGCTAGGTTATTCGCCAAGTGTCTGACCCCACAGGGTTTTTGTTCTGTTTACTAGTTTCTTTTCATAGTTGTAGCTTAGTCATCTTAGTCTCGTTTATCTAAGACTGTCAGTCTATAAAATGCTAGACTTACCTGGCTAGCTGAACTGGTTTCCCCTCTCTTGGGACAGTTTGGTAACTACAACACGGTTGTTTTCAAGTTTTTGTACCTCTGGTTTGGTTTTTTAAAGACCCTTTATATATAAAATTCCTTACTTACAAAAAAAATAAAATTGTTAGTATTTTAATAAATTATGACTTGATAAGGGAGAACATACATTATAGATAACTTTTAAAAACATAAAAATCTTGTTTATTTTATTTGAAAATAATTTATGATTATTATTATATAAACAATATAATTTGAGTTTTTAAAAGATGGTTTAAATGTTATATTTAAAATACCTAAGCTAGAACTAATAGACTAGGGATGTGATAATAGGTGAACTTTTCTTTTTTTTATAATAATAATAAGGGAGAAGTTGAAATTATGATAATGGAATGTATAGCATAAAATTATGTGATAGTAAATAAAGGTAACAAATAATAAATTAAAGAAGAGTGATATATATATATATATATATATGTGAGGAATTAATAATTTGTTACATAAATATTAAGAAATGTTAATATAATGATGATTAATATTAACAATAAAATGTTAATTAATGAGATTAGGGGGGGATTTATGACTAATTAGAAGAGACTCATTACATAAAGAAATAATCTCTATAAGAGTATAAAGTGATTTATGGAAGGGTTAGACACTTAAATAAGAAATCTAGTTAGAGTAAGGGGTGATGATACCACAGTGCTAGCGCAGCTAGCAAGGTAATAAAGATAGAAGGATACCTACCAAGATATCAAGCTTAGATGCTTTTGATCTCGACCTTTAGTCACTTACCCTAAAGAGAGTAATGTATGTTTACAGACAAGTAAAAATAAAAACTTACGCCTAACCCTATGTTTGGAAGTATAAGTTGAGTGAATGTGGACTGCCTTAAACTCTTCCCTGATAAGAATTTGGTTTGATGCAGATTCAGTTATTCAAGATGGTTAGGAATCGGCAAAATCGAGGTTGAGGGGCATCGTTGCAAGGACCGCCAACGTCGGTGCTACCACCACCATCAACTGAATTTGCTCTCATTTTTCGCTTTTTAGAGGCTATTAATGAGACACTAAAGGGACATCAGTCAGCTGATGTTGAAGTGGAACCCCCACCATCTAGAGTGGGTAACCCTGAAATGTTGAGGGACTTAGAGGGAGGGCCTCCACCAGGGGACATCACTAGAGAACTATAGGATATAAAACTCCCAGAGATTGTTGGGGGATGTGCAAGTGAACGTGTAGAGGCATGGTTGGAAGGAATGACACGATGTTTCTCCTTAAGGGACTATGCTTCCACATCTAAGGTGAAGATAGCAATATTTTAGTTGAGGGACAGTGCCTTGAACTGGTGGGGTACTCTAGAGAGGCAATTGCACCTTACCCGAGACACCGTCTCATGGTAGATTTTTGAGGAAAGGTTTCGGAGGAAATATTTTCCTGCTTACTGTGAGGAACAACAAGTAGGAGCATTCCATGATCTAGTTCAGGGGAACAAGACCATGGAAGAGTACGAGATCTGGTTCATGGAGTTGGTAAAATATGTCTCATACATGGATATCGATCAACGACAGGGATAATATTTTGTGTATGGGTTAAACCCTAAGATAAGGGCCATGGTACAGATGTGGAAACCGTCATCAGTAGCTGAAGCAGTTGAAAATGCACGTTATGTGGAGGAGCATATGATCTTAAGCGGAGGTATGATATTGACCTTTCCACAACATCATAGATTCATGGGGAAGTCCCCTAGGACCTTCTCTAGAGGCGGAAGCTCTAGGACACCTCCTTATGGAAATAGAGTCGCACATAGAACAATTGCTACAAGTATTTCAGTGGCAGTGAGTGAAACATCCTACTCATCACCAATTACACAGTCAAGTCCATGACCTTCTCAAGGAGAAGTGAGTAGGGACAGGGGCTCTAGGGTAAGGAACTCATTTCAAAGACTGTCATAGGGAAGTGCGTAGGTTCTAGCTCGTGTTACTTTTTGGGGGTGTGTAGGACCCCATTACCAATGTGACTGCCTAGAGTCACAAACAATATTTGTGCATAAGGAAGGAAAGGCCCCGATGGGAAGAGCGAGTGGTAGCCACCATATTTATGCAACGGTTAATAGTCGCTAGGAAGAACATCAATCCACATTGGTGGAGTCGTCAGGTACACTAAGTCATGTCAAAGTTAAAATTTTATTTGATTATGGTGCTACAAATAGTTTCATTTCACCTTGTGCATGAGAAAAGTGTGGGTTGGTAGCCTGCGAGCATGATGACTTTAAACAAGTTGAGATGGCTTTGGGGGGAAAACAAGTGATTGGACCTAGCATTGATAATTGTCTAGTAGACCTGGGAGTGTGTACTACTAGGTTGAAGGTGTACGTCACTGCTCTTGGGATATATGACATAATCATTAGAATGGATTGGTTAGAATCCCATCGAGCTATGTTTGATTGTTTCGAAAAAAGGATGCTTTGTATTGACGGTGAAGGAAGATCAATAAATATCCATGGTGTATGGAGGAAAGTGTCTCTACGCTTTATCTCAACCATGAAGGTTAAATGTTGCATGAGGCAAGGTTGTCGATTGTATGTAGTGGAAGTAGTCAATGAAGGGAAAGGACCCTCCTTGGATCAGTATCCAATATTGTTGGAGTTTAAGGATGTTTTTCCGAAAGAGTTTCCAGGGTTACCTCCTGAGATGGAGCTTGATTTTACCATTGAGCTAAAACTTGGGGTGGAGCCAATTTCCAAGACTCTGTATAGGATGACAGGGCCAGAAATTTGTGAGTTGCAGATGCAGTTGAATGAACTACTTGAATTAGGGATAATAAAGCTACAGGGACTTGAACCATGCTACAGTGAAAAATAGGTACCCAATGCCACAGATAAATGATCTCTTTGATCAGATGAAAGGAGAAGCGGTGTTCTCAAAAATTGATCTACAATCAGGGTATCACCAGTTAAGGATTAAGGAAGGTGATATTCCTAAAACTTCATTTTGAACTTGGTTTGGGAATTACGAGTTCATTTTAGTACCTTTCGGTTTGACCATTGTGCTAGTAGTATACATGAGCCTCATGAATGGTGTATTCCTAAAGTACTTAGACTGCTTTGTACAGGTCTTTCTGGATGATATCCTCATCTATTCCAAGAACAAAAGAGAACATGAGGAACACTTGTGAGTGGTGTTGTCATGCCTTAGAGAGAACAAATTTTATGGAAATTTGTCGAAGTGTTATTTCTTCCAGAAATAAATTCACTATTTAGGTCATATCATTTCCAGTGAAGGAATCTCCGTGGACCCGGAAAAGGTAAAGGCCATTATGGAATGGCCAGTGCCGAAAAATTCTCATGAGGTAAGAAGCTTCATGGGGCTAGTGGGTTATTATAGGATATTTTTGGAAGGGTTCTCTAAAATAGAGAAACCCATCACCACTTTGCAGTGCAAGGGGGACATGTATGAATGGACAGAAGAATGTGACAATGCATTCATTGAACTTAAGAGGTTACTAACTAGTGCACTGATTCTACAAGTTTCAGATATGGAAAAAGACTTCACATTTTGGATGGATGCCTCAAAGCAAGGGTTGGGGGCCGTGCTAATGCAAGATGGAGGAGTGATAGCGTATGCATCAAGGAAGTTGAAGCAACATGAGGATCTTTACGCTACTCATGATTTAGAGTTGGTAGTTGTAATGATATATCTAAAACTTTGGAGGAACTACCTAGTGGGGAGAAACTTTGAGCTCAAAACGGACCATGAAAGATTAAATCATCTCTTCACTCAAAGGGATCTCAATGCCAGGTAGAGGCGATGGAGTGATTTTATGAGTGAGTAAGATTTTGGAATTTCATACATCAAGGGAAAGGAGAATGTGTTCGTGGATGCCTTGAGTAGGAGACCATGTGTCTTCTCTTTGGTACCCTTAAAATTTAATCTGAGGGAGCATGTGTTGGGGCATCTCCTTGGAGACAGTTGGTATTTAAAGGTTACTTCAACCCTCCAGAGTGGGAGGAAATTAGATCCAAAGTATGAAGGATATATTCTAGAAGCAGATGGACTATTAAGATATCAAGGAAGGATGTACATCCCCAAAGGTGGGGATATTCAAAGCATCATACTGAAGGAATCCCATAGAGCACTTTATTGTGCACATATGGGTGTGAAGAAAATGTACACAGACATGAAGAAGCTTTTCTTCTAGGTAGGCATGATGCGTGATGTAGTCCATTTCATCGCCAAGTGCCTAGAGTGTCAACAAGTGAAAGTTGGACACCACCACCTGGCAGGTCTCCTACAACCGCATGATGTTCCTATGTCCAAATGGGAAGTCATTTCTATGGATTTTGTTGTGGGATTGCCGCTCACATTGCATAGACAAAATTCCATTATTTTGATAGTTGATAAGTTGACCAAGAATGCTCATTTTATTTCAGTTAGAGACACTTACGATGTCATTGATGTGGAATGCGTGTTTATAAGTGTGGTCATCCTGCATGGTTACCCAACAAATACTCATTTCAGATAGGAACTCAAGATTCACTTCTAGGTTTGGATGGTTCGTGATGGGACTCAAAAAGGTGAACTTAAAGCACAACTTACCATCCCACGAAACATATGGGAGAAAGCTGAGGAAATTAAATCAAGTTATATGGAAGACATGCTTAGGATGTATGTTATGGATAATCAAACCCATTGGGAGAAGTACCTACCTTTGGTATAGTTCACCTACAATAACGGTTTTCATAGCTCCCATTTGAGATTCCGCCTACAAAGCTTTGTATGGAAGGCCGTGGAGAACACCATTGAGTTGGGAAGGTTGGGACCGAGTGGCAGTTGGGCCAGAATTGATTCAAGGATGGAGGAACAGGTGATTCAGATTAAGCAACGACTAAGGGAAGCACATGATAGACAGAAAAGTTATACTGATACTGGGAATGATGATCAAAGGGATTATAAAGGGGAAGTCAAGTTTCATTCTTATTATGCCTAATAAGAGTACCATTTTGTTTGGGAAGGGGATAAAGTTTTCACCTTGATTTATGGGACCGTTCAAAATCCAATAGAAAATTGGACCTAACCTATCGTCTCATGTGCCACCCCACTTGCATAAAAACTCATAATGTTTTCATGTATATGTTTTATGTCATTATGTTCTTGATGAATCACATAAACTAGTAGGAAGGAATTACCACTATACTTGAGGTATCGAGACGGGAACCCTCACGAAAGTAGAACATTGCACATATTGGACCCGTAGGGTCTGACTCAGGAGTCATCTGGTGCAGAAACAGAAGTTAAAAGGTCCGATTAGGGACAAGTATAGCCCATAATTTGCTACTTGGGAGGATTCTGAGACACTTCTGACCCGAGATTATCCCTCACTTTTTACCACCTCGAGAATATGTTTATCTAAGGTTGGGTGTATGTAATTCTACCTTTTGACATAAATAGAGAGAATTACTTAATGCCTAATAACCTTTTATTTTCTATTCATATTTGAAACTAATAATGATACACTTGAACTTTTAATAAATATGAACCTATGTGAATGTCAATTCTATGAATGTTTAGCGTTATTTGAATTATGATGGTTGTCTATTTCTAGCTTTTCTCCAAGGTTGGGTGTATGTAATTCTACCTTTTGACATAAATAGAGAGAATTACTTAATGCCTAATAACCTTTTATTTTCTATTCACCTTGAAACTATTAATGATACACTTGAACTTTTAATAAATATGAACCTATG
Organism: Picea sitchensis; assembly: GCA_010110895.2. Classification (NCBI taxonomy): domain Eukaryota; kingdom Viridiplantae; phylum Streptophyta; class Pinopsida; order Pinales; family Pinaceae; genus Picea; species Picea sitchensis. Next base: position 36,092 of record SNQJ01S0111009.1, on the reverse strand, counting down.
TGAATGTCAATTCTATGAATGTTTAACGTTATTTGAATTATGATGGATATTATGCAATCTATTTTTAACTTGAAAATTTTTACATTTAAAGTTGTTGGTATGTGGATACCGAATTGATATTATGGTTAAATGCATTTCCATGATTGCATATATATGTATGAGTTTGTGTTATAGAATAATCTGCAAGTCAATGTGCTATGAAATAGCCAAAGGATAATGATAATAAAAAGTGATGTCGTGAACACCGACCAAGAAACAATATGGTATGAATATTTGTATGTGAAATTATGTTGGTTCGAATGTACTACTATGATATATGGACCAGTGTAGGTTTTTCAGGTGGTCAAACTGCCTAAAACGGAATATACGATGAAAATATTCAGGTGGCCCCTAGTAATATTAGGAGGGGTGGAGGCATTTCCCACCATGTATCCTCTGAAACCTGGAGTCATGGGAGGGAGGTGTTAGATCACGCTCCCCTAGATGTGTGATGATGACTGTGAGTTTCATGTTGGGGAAGCGTGGTCAAGAGAGTTGAGACTTCCACTTATGGGTTCTATTTGGAGTTAGGTCAATATACTTGACGCTCCAAGGTATTCCAACAAAGGAAGGATAGGGATGGAAGATGGAAGTGAGTTAGGGAAGAAGGATGAATAGACGTAGTTGAGAGTGTATGAGGATTTCTCCTTATAGAATAATTTCTTGATTTCCTCTTTTTGAAAAAAAAAACAAAAATATATATGTATATATGTATGTTTATATTTACTTAACTAAACTACAATTATCTAAGTGACTGTTGCTTGTGCTAAATTATTGTAATTGAGGAATTTCATGAACATTTTAAATAGTTTACTATCTTTTATGAAATGAATGGTCTCGTTGATTGAATTGGACGCATACAAGAATTACTTTAAGTGTGATAATTATTTTTATTAGTACATGTGCGAGTCTTGTATGTGCTAGCTACACATGTATGCCTTGCACATGTAGACTAGTATGTATAATTGTTTTAAATTGATGATGTTGATTATTTGTTGCAGATGTATGAATCGTGTGTCGTTACCCTTGTATTGTAAATAACTCTAACTTTGGGATGAAGTTTCTTGAAGGGTGGGTGTATGTAGCAGCCCAAATTGATTAAATTTATCATAGTTTTTAATTTAAATTTAATTAATTATTAAAATATATTAATGAGTCTTTATTATTTTATTATTAAAAGGTGGGTGAAGTAATTAATGGGGGGATAAGGTTGTTGGGGAATTAATGGGGGATAAGGTTGTTAGGAATTAATGGGGGGATAAGGTTGTTGGGAATTAATGAGGGGGATTTGAGAGAGGAGGATAAGGAATAAGGGGAGGAATTGGAAGATAGATCTTATTTTTGTTTGAATATTTCTAAATTTATGAAAGTTAGAGGAGGAAATTGGAGGAATTGTTTTGGGGAGCTCTCACAGGGAACTGTTGTTGCTAGGAATTTTGGGCTCGAGGGCGAGGAAACCACAAGGATTCATGGAGCTAGGGATCCAGAGAGGTTGTTCCTAGTTGGCTGGGAGGTTAATATTCAGTCTGGGCAAGAACAAGAGCAAGATCAGACAGAAGAGGGACTAGATAAACCAACCTACAGGTGGAGGTATCTATTATGATGTTGTTATCATTATTTTGTTGTTGTTTTTATCACTATTCTATTGTTGTTGTTGATATTATTATGTTGTTATCATTATTAGGTTGTTACTGTTTATTCTTGGTTTATTCCAAGTATAAGAAAATCATTAAAATAAATTCTAAACTAAATTTTAGAAAACTTTTAATTAGTTTGAGTCCTGCAAAATAACCAGGCTCTACAGAGGATTTACAAATGGTGCCATTATCTTGAGTACACATAGGAAAAATATTTCGTTTATAGGGTCTATCTGGTGGTTTTAGACTCTGTGCATGGTTTGGGAGTCCTAAAAGCATATTTTATGCCTTAAGACTTTATAGTTCCTCCTCATACCATGTCCATGAATTGGAGAAGCATACCCCTTACACCTTGTACCCCTAAAACTTAAACCCCTTAAACACTAAACCATTCCCTAAACCCTAATTAAAATCTGCATCTTATGTATACTTATTCTCTTCTTAAATTACTCTCTATTTATTCATGTTTATGTAGAATATATCCATAAAGAAAAAATAATGCATTATTTTTCTTCTACATTTAACATATAAATGTTTACAAACAACTCTGCAATATAAAGACATATAATGAATAACTTACTAAGGGACGATATCCATTCCCGCCTTCAAGGTGTCCATACTCACTACAATGTTTTTTATCTATTTTTGTTAAAAGTCTCCTTCTATTATAGCCCCTGCATTTTTTACAAGGGAAATAAAATTTTCAATCACCCAAAGCCTCAACCAATGCAGATCTCAAGTCTCGGCCTTGTCCTCTTGGAGGAATGTTATGTGACATTTTTCCTTACCAAACTTTCAATGATGATAATTATCTTAAAAAATCAACCTCTGTAGTTTAACTATTTCTAATGCAACTAATAAAATAAAAAACTTTTGTATTCCGACCTAAAAATATCTCTTATAACCTATGCAAATCGTCACTAGTATAGGAACAACATCGAACGTCTTTAATATTTCAAAATTTTAAATTATATATCACTTTTTCATCGGACATTTGATGGCTATTGACTAGAGAGACGTTGTTTAACAGAAAAAAAATATTGACTTTGTCAATAGTTGGTAAGCAAAATCATTTACCCTTTACACCTTTAGATATCCAATTGTTATCACATGTAACCATCGGATAGCCGACAGTAAAGACCATGTCATCAAATAGTCGACGAATGTTGGGATTGTTTTTTTAAAATACAAAAGAAACAATTAAAATACAATGGCATAGCTGATTTTATCCATACTATTGGAGTACAACATTGGTTATTTTGTACATATGTAGTAGTGAGAGATTGAATATGCCAATGATTCCACACCCCCAACCATACACCTTTGGATGGTTGAGCCGAGGATGAGACATCCGTGTTCACTAGAAGTGATGCATGTCCTATGGAATCAATCCCTTCAAGGATGAGTTAGTGTGTGATGTTGCCCCTCTTGAAGTCTGTGATGTTATTTTAGGAAAATCATATATGTGGAAACATCATGCTATCTACGAGTATCGTCCCCACAATGTCATTGTTACTCTGGGAGGTCATCTCTACAGGGTACCATAGGTAGCTCCAGCTACTACCACTTCATTGATCTCAGAAACAAAATGTCGCAAAGTAATTTCTCAAACCACAAAGTTGTCCCTCTTCATGATCAAGTCAGATGGTGAACAAAAGGTCATTGCGACCAGTATAACCTCGAACCAAGACATTTCTATCCAAAATAAGTTGGTTGACAAGATTGTAGAGGAGCATGAAAAAAATGAGATTTTTCCATATGTTTAGCATAGCTCTATTGTCCATGGCATTTTTCAGGTGTGCTTGGGGTTCCAACCATTATCCCCCATTGATATAGCTCTTCTTGTTTCATCTTCACCAACAGAGTCCTCCCACACTCAAACCAAGGTAAATCATTTAGCCAGATATGTTGAATAGATCCAACACCTCCAAAAGGTTCATGACATCCTTCCAAAGGAAAAGTACAAGCGGGACATCTACTTCAACAAGGAAAGTGACTCACCAAGGTTCAGATTCAACAAAAATTTCCCCATATCCCGAGGGAACTTGACGCAATGGGGACCATTTATTCCCAAGGGGGGAGGAATGATCCATGTGGATATTGGTGTCCATCCACCTTTTCCACTAAATCAACATTTCAAGCCTATGGTTTTGATCAACCATGCTATTCAACCTTTTGATGGGGAATGGAATGTAATTCCATCTTCATTTGTTAATTACAAACATCATGTAATGATATCCTAGTGGTTTTATGTACATGCCTACAACATAGAGTGAATGCATTGAATCCCATTATGCATGCTCAGGCTAGAGTAGTATGAGGATGGGTGACTGCTTGAGAAGACCTAGTGTTTTACATGCCTATGGCATTTTATAAACTTAGTCCAATTTATCCCACATGCATCATGGGAATTGTTCTCCTCTCACTCTCTCATTTATAATTGAGGTGAAGGAGGCCCTTTAAGCATGTAATGAAGTGTTATGTAAATCTTGTTTTGAATGAATCATATCTAACATCTCTTTCTTTTTAGAGATAAGCTACCCCATTCTGCCATTTTTTTTTGCTACAATGTTTTTCTCTCTTATTCATTAATAGAAGTTGGGTTTCACTATATTTTTGTGTTTCTTGAAATATCTCTGTGTATTTCCTTGTTATATCTCTTTTATATTTGTGTCTTCGTGTCATTCTCAAAATAATCCAGATCAGTTTAGTAAAGCATATGACTCAAAAAAGAAGAATATCGACAGGTGGAACTAGATAGTCATAGGAAGGAAAGTCATGAGAGGCACAATAAGACAGGGGGAGATAAACCATCAAGAGGATATTGTTGATTTATTATGTCATTGATGTCATCTCAGTGAATACATGACAAGCCATGAATACTTGAAGTCAAGTAATGAAGGAACTTTGACATGATTGNTCATGAGAGGCACAATAAGACAGGGGGAGATAAACCATCAAGAGGATATTGTTGATTTATTATGTCATTGATGTCATCTCAGTGAATACATGACAAGCCATGAATACTTGAAGTCAAGTAATGAAGGAACTTTGACATGATTGCTTTTAAAATACATCGATGGATTACACCAGGAAGTACTAATGGACAAGAATCGCCAGAAGAGAGGAAAGGAATCATATAAAATAAGCACCACATTGATCTACATGACATGTTGCAAATAAGACAAGGGGAGAGAATGATCAGAAGGAAAAAAGAAATGAGAGAGAGATTATCAAAAGAAGGTATATTGTCATGGGAGTTACCCTTTTCCATTGATGTCAAAGGGGGAGAGAAAGAAAAAAATAATGAAGATAGGGGGAGTACATGAAGATAGGGGGATAATGAGTGTCCACATCAATGCCAAATGGGGGATATTGTTGGAAAATTGGTTTTCATTGATGTCAACCTTACAAGAAGTTCAGAAGCCTCTAGAAGTAATGGGTATACTTGAATAAATATCTAAAGTGGACCCCTTATGACATAGATTTAAGCATGGACCTCATAGGAAGATGCTTTGAATAAGTATACAAGAAGGCCTAGAAATATGGTTACGTTTTTAAGTGGTTAACAAGCCCCAGAGGTGTGGTAATGAATACCGAAGTTGATTGAAGAAAAAGAGTATGAAGGACATTGCAAATGCATGCAAAACATCCATTGATTAATAGCCCTCATCAAGCCATCGCCAAAAATAGGTGGAAGAACGTATGGTTCCTCATGTTTGAGGAGTTATTCCCTCTTAAATATGAATCCCCGAAGTATAGTCAAGAAGCCCCGGATCTAAGGTCAACAAGTTATAATTTTCCCTAAAGTCAAGTAAAGGAGAAACAATTTGTTGCAAACAAGAAGTTACAAGTCAAATCAAGGTCAAGTAAATAAGGTGTTTGGAAGGGTATAAATACACATTAAGAACCTATCATTTTCATCATTCAATGTTGTTATCTCTTAGTAAAATATTGGAAGAAAATTTCAGACGAAAGATGAAGTGAAGAAGGGAGAAATTCCAAGGGAACATGAAGTCTTGTGATGATGTGTTCTAAGTCACAAACAGGTGTTCTGGGTAAAAAAATTGTAACTTCTTCATAGAGGATCGAAATTATTTGAGACTAGTTGTATTGGAAATATTATAGTCCATAGTATTTTGTGTCTGATTTTTAGAATCAGATATCAATTATTGAGCACATGGTATGTTGTACAAGTTCGCTCTCCAGAATAGGGAAAAATTTAGAAAGGTCTTCCATCTTCGCTATAACTATTTTTAAAGGATGATTCAAGGAGTGAAAATTGGATAAATTTCAGAGAAGATATCAAAGAAGATTGGGTACAAGTTTCCAATCTTGATTCATCATAGGTATGTAGTTATACTTGTTGAAATCTAGGGTTTGTAACTAATCCAAAAACTAGTCCCAAACAGGTGTTCTAGATAAAACAGTTATAACTAAAGCTTGGTAGGTCCAAATTGAATTCCAATTATTTCATAAGAAGGAGAATAGATCCTAATATATGAGGTGCAAGTTTCAAAATCAGAAATGGAAAATTGAGCTTGTGGTGAATCTTACACGTTTGCAGATTTGAGGTATAGTTCTAAGCAACTTCAGATTTAAAAAGTGATGATGGGGTTTATATGTGGACCCATGTGGACCTAGGATTTCTATGTGGACCCGATTTGATGATGTTTATTTATAAGTTGTAGTGGATTTTGGTTTGGATTATGATGATGTATCTGTATCAATGACAGCCATAGTGACAAGTTGAGTTTGATTTTGATGATGATGATGATGTATCAATATTAGTGATAGTCATAGTGATAGGTTGAGTTTGGTTTGATGATGATGATGTATCAGTATTAGTGACAGTTTGATTTTGGTGACAACAACAATGATAGGTTGAGTCTCACACTTATATTATAGGGAGGAAGGAAGGGGAATGGAAAGAGGGTTGAAGCCTCCTTCCGGTTGGAGTTGGAGAATCTAGGGTGTTGAAGTTTTCATCAGGTTGGAGCCTGTAAATCAGGGGGTTGGAGCCTCCTTCCATTTGGTGCTGGAGAATCTAGGGAGTTGGAGCTTCCTTCAAGTCAGATTCTTCTTCCATTTGGTGCTAGAGAATTTAGGGAGTTGTAGCTTCCTTCAGGTTAGAGCCTATAAATAAGGGGTTGGTGCCTCCTTCCAGTTGGTGTTGGAGAATCTTGGAAGTTGGTTCTTCCTGTGGATGTAATATTCAAGATATATATTAAAAAGAGTTCCATGGTTTTCTCTCATTTGGGTTTCCACATAAAAATCTTGTGTATTGTGTATCTTTGGTTATATGTTGATGATATCTTGAATGAAATCATATATGATAAATTGTTGATAACTTTATTTTTACATGTTATGGTTAAAAATGGTAAAACTTTCTCAATATTGATTCACCCCCCCTCTTAATATTGGTGAATATTGAAACACTCTTGTGGTTCCAGCTAAGTCTATTTCAGTTAATATTTTATACAATCCCTCATTTTTCGTAACCACAACATCACATTCTTCCAAAATTTCTTTTAGAATCTTTATCTTCTTAATCCAACATTCCTTTAATTGTGTTATCGGAGTAGGAGAAGGTAAATATTCTTCTTTTCTTTTCATTTCAGTCATATTTAAAACCTTTGAAGTAAATGTAGTGACTACATCTTTATAAAACCCTTCTTCATGTTCATAGTCACTTTGGAGAAAATCTCTAAAAGAACTTAATTTAGAGCCAAAAAAAACAATGTTACTTCCAACATCCCATGCTTGCATAGTAAGAGACCTTCTCTTTTTAATGTTTTCTTCAACAAAATTTCTGACAATAACTAATAAAATTGATGTTCCTTTCAATTTCAAATCTTGTGTTGCATATTGGATAGTAGCCTGTGGACTTGCAAGGATAGGGGGTGACACTAAAGTATACTCCAACTCTTTAATTATTTCCTTTAGTTTTAGATTTTGTGCCTCTACGTCATCAATTGAAACATCTAAAACATCCCCTATTATCTTGTGTATCTTAGCAATTCTATATGGAAGTAATTTGTTGAGATCATACTCAGAGTTTCATTGACTCTTCTTCTAAAAAATCTTTGTCTTGTGTAGCGACTTCAACTGGAACTTTTTGACTTTCCTGCAAGCTCTATTCCTCATCGGGAAAATGAATATTTTCAATGTCAACCTCCAGGTCCATGTCCTTAAGAGAAATATCATTTTTAGATATAGGTTTCTGTACTTCTTCTTAGTGATATTTTTTTCTTTTACTCTTTACTTGAAGCTTACAGGGATTTTCAATTTTTCCTTGTGGAGGGTTTTTATCACCCCCACCACCCAAATTACTCTTTGAAACCTTTTTCTATTGTGATGTTGTTTCTTGGAGACTTCTTTTGGGTAGACTATTTTTTTGTAAATCTATAGGATATTGAGTTCCTTTTTTCATTTGAAACTTTTCCTCTTTGTTTATATTGTGTTGTCGAGTTGATCATGGTTTCGTATCATCAATGGATTACATTGGAACATCATGGGTATTACCTTATTATTATTCAAAGATAAGTGTATTAGTAAATGCATTATTGAATCCCACTGATGTCATATGATCAAGAAAGATATGACTTGGGTTGAAGCCCCTGATTTTTTCTGCATACTTCATATTGAACTGATTAAGGTGAGTTGAATATTCATCATTTTTTTTAATTCCTCTTAATATGATTTCTCCGACTTTCCATGTAAATGGGATTAATTTCCTCTTTCTTTACTCATTAAAAAAGTGCAACCAGAATCTGTATTTCCTAGCATTTTCAATGATGAATATTTTGTCTAAAATGTAATAAGGAAGAAAGAAAGGACTTTCACGGGAACCAAAAATTCTAATCACATTATAATTTTCCATTTTTTCTATAGTCCCCCTTTTGTTTAGAAAGGTGGTTTCTTCTAATCACAATCTAGCTATATTTTCTCCAAAAAGAATTTTCTTGAAAATAGTCGTGAATTCATTGTATACTTCATAAAAGTAATAAGTGGATTTTTGTCTCCATAGAGCCTGATACCATATAGTTACTGGATCAATTTTGAAATCTACCCTTTTCTCAATAGTCAATCCCTTAAATACGTGGAAATAAGTAATAGAAAACATTAAGTAAGAATCCATATAGAACTTATTTTCGTTCTTGAAATTCGAAAGATGTGAATAAATTTCAACAGAGATGATTCTTCCCCAATCAAAGATATTTTTTTCATGAATTGTAAAATATAAGATATGGAAGGCCAACTAAGTAATGGTTGTCACAGATTCTTGACCAACAATTATAGTGAAGACCTATGTAAGTTCTCGATAAGGGTTCTTCAATAAACTAACCTGAATTATTGATATCTCAACTAGAAATGTTGTGGGATCCTCTAAATGTTATTGTAAAAGATCCAATCCATTGTTTTTGTTCTTGAGTAAGTTCCTTGATTCTTCTCCTTTAAAGGTAATGGTAGGCTCTGGAAAATTCAACATCTTTCTGAAAACCAACAGAGCTAAATAAATGGAGAGTTATATTTAAATTTGAATAACCCTTCATCTTGGAACAAAATTATCATCGCACTAGGAGACAATTTCCTTACAATCAAAGACTTTGGGTACACATCCAGCTAGAGAAATCCCTGATGTCCAAATATTGTTCTCATTTCTTCCAGGTAAGGGAAATGTGGCATACTACCAGTAATATCTTGACCATTGAAAATTCCAGTATTCTTGCCAAAAATTATTCAGTGTATCTCCACAGAATTGTTGCCTTCTTGTAGCCATTTTAATGAAGTTGGCAGACTGTAGTATAATTTCTTACAACAATGATTCGAAATGAATATTTTTCTTGGTAATGTGACTTAAATCCTTTTTTCAATGAAGAAATTAATGCAAATTAAATGATATTACCTTGAGAATTCTTCCATTAATAATGGAATTTTCATGATTTAATTGGAATTTGTCTTCCACATGATTATAATTTAATGTACCTCAAGAAGAGTGACAAAGAAATAGATATACTACGACAGGGAGTCGGTCATGGAAAGTATGATGAGGTGATCCTGTGAGTTTTCCATCCTGTGAACCTACTATAACATGGAAATATGGCTAAGTATTGCTCGAAAATAAGAGTGAAGGGTTAATATCAGTTGGACTCATAAGAAATGAACTATTCAAGACTTGGGGACCCACAAACCTGTTGTGAAAAAAATCAGAAATATTCTAAGTATAGAACTTAAAATGATGATCGTGAAAAAATGAAAGTTCATTTTGGTAATGGTGGAGAAAATGGAACATAAGAGTTGATAAAATAAATACGCAAGTCCGTCATCCCGTCAACTCGCGATTATAAGATAATTCTTAAAATATGGTGAAGTCATGGTGCATTATGGTTATGGAAGAAGAAGAGAAAGTTCAATTTACATAACATGGAACTTTTGGGTAAATAGATTTATGAAGTCGACATGGACCAAGAAATTTTCAAAGAAAAGGGATAAAGGAAAAATGAGGAAAATCTCATATACAATTCAACAACTTCTCATCCTCTGGACGCCACAATAGCAAGATCCAAATGAATGGAATCCATATTATCTATTGGAGTGAATGCCTCATCATATTCTATGCCATGGATATGCTTAAAAACTTTGTCAAATAGTCTTTCCTTGTATATTTTAACCTGTCCATGTGTTTCTCTCTTAGTCTTGTAGACCCATCTGCATCTGATAAGCTTCCTTCTTGAAGGAAGTGGAACCAGATCCCAAGTCTGGCACTTGAGGAGGGGGTTTTACTCCTCTGTTGGCAGCCATATTAATCTCTATATTCTTTCTTTACAAGCTGCCTACACAAGGTTTTTGAACCCTCATTACTCATCACAACTTTTTAAACAACACCATTATTCTTCTCTTTTTGCATACTTGCTTTTCGTTTTCGTTTTCACGACTACAAGCGTGAAAACCCACTTTTGGAATTCATATTGATTACATCAAAGGATTAATGATCATTTGGTTT
>SNQJ01S0111009.1:0-21673 GCA_010110895.2 Picea sitchensis | reverse complement strand
ATTCTATTCCTAGATTGAATAATTCAGAGGTCGATTTGCTAGCTAATGTAGCTTCAAAACTCTTTCCTGCAGAAGGCTTGTCCCCGAATGCATTCTCCGTCAGACTGTTGTTCAGGCCATCCATCCTCGACAACGACGATCAACAAATTATTAGTTTCCTGCATAGGGAAGAAACTTTCCAAGGCGCAGTGATCGATGAATGCACTCATGACGAGAATCTTCATGACTTCACGGTAATACCAGATCCGAGATCTCCTGAATCTTCATCGAACATGGTAAATTCTATCCCTAAATCTGTAGTTAGATTAGAAAAAATTTATGATCTTCAAGACAAATTCAAAAAATCAGTCAACTGTAAAACAAATAGTTCCTCTTTATCGTATGAAAAAGTAAACTTGGGAACTAATGACAATCCACAGTGCATTAATTTAGGGGTGGGGTGTTCTGAACAAGAGAAAGCGGCGTTTATTAAATTATTTAAGGAATTCAAAGATGTTTTTGCGTGGATGTATGATGACCTAAAAACCTTTGATCCTAACACCATACAACACGTCATTCCTATGAAACCCTAAACCTTGTCGTTTCAACAAAAGTTAATAAAAATGCACCCTAAACTCGAACTGACCGTCAAAAAAGAATTAAATAAACTCATGAACACTAAGATAATCTTCCCAGTTAGGCACACGCAATGGGTCTCTAATCTTTTCCCTGTCTGGAAGAAGAGTGGTGAAATTTGACTATGCGTCGATTTTTGAAATCTTAATCGAGCATCTGATAAAGACAACTACCCTGTCCCACCCATGGAACAGATCCTTCAATAGGTATCTGGTTCTAAAATATTATCCTTATTGGATGGTTTTTTAGGGTATAACCAAGTCCTGATGTCCCCTCTAGACCAACTTAAAACTACCTTCCGCACTCCATGGGGCACCTACGCTTATAGGAAAATTCCCTTTGGACTCATTAATGTTGGTGCCACTTTCCAAAGAGTGATGGACATCACTTTTTGAGGCTTAATCAATCAATCTGTCATAGTTTACCTGGATGAAGTTACTGTATTCTCTAAAAACAAAGCTGATCATCTAGCGCATTTGAGATCCGTTCTACAGCGATGTCGTAAGTACGACATTTCCTTGAATCCTAAAAAATCTATCTTCGCAGTAGAAAAAGGTAAGGTCTTAGGATTTATTGTATCAAGCGAAGGGATGATTATCGACCCTGAAAGGACTCAAGTCATCTCAAAACTCCCCCCTCCCTCATCAAAAAAGTCTATGCAGTCTTTCTTAGGCCAGATAAACTTTGTCAGGAGATTCGTCCCCAGTTTTTCAGAAATGGTGAGACATTTACAGAACTTAATAAAAAAGGATGTACAATACCATTGGGGACCCTTATAAAACCAAGATTTTAATTCAATTAAAAAGGCCATAATAGACACTCCTTCTCTGATGAGCCCCGATTTTTCGCAAGACTTCACTCTCTACACATTTGCTTATGACCGCTCCTACGTTGTTGTCCTAACTCAAAAGAACGCTGAAAACAATGAAGTCCCAATTTCCTTTATGAGTTAAGCCTTCAAAGGCGCAGAACTCAATACCCAATGGTAGATCAGCAAGCCTATGTTGTTTTTAAAGCAGTAAAGAACTTCCAGTCTTATCTTTTGAAATCTAGGACGAAAATTATTGTCCCTTACCCAGCCGTCAGAAATCTGTTAGTACAGAAAGAACTAGGCGAAAAGAGGGCGAACTGGGTCACCTCCTTACAAGAGTATGACATAGAAATCATCCCAGCACAAATAGTTAGAGTTCAAGGGCTATGCAAGTTAGTCACTAACTCAGTGGTAAGACAGCAAGAGGAAAACGATATGTCAAACCCAGGACAACACAACCAAAATTTAATCTGTTGTGCACAAAACCCTGTTAGTCCTTGGTATGATGATATAAAATTCTGCCTTAAACATGGGTCAGCCCCCCGTCACCTGGATCCCACTAAAAGAAGAGCATTAAGATTGAAATCTGCCTCCTTTCAGTTGATTAATGGTATTTTGTTTCGACAAAATTTCGATGGAGTACTAATGCGCTGTCTTGAGAAACATGAAGCAGAAAAGGTCTTATTAGAATTGCACGCAGGAGAAGCTGGTGGGCATTTTGGTGGAGATACCACTGCCCATAAAGTATTAAGAGCAGGTTATTACTGGCCTACACTTTTTAAATATGCTCATGCCTTGTGTCGCAAGTGTGTTATTTTTCAAAAAGCGTCCAGACGAATACAGAAACCAGCCTTCCCTCTGCAGCCTATTTCAGTAGATTCCTCTTTTCAGCAATGGGGTCTTGATATTATAGGCCCGATCAATCCGCCATCCTCACAGTAGCATAAGTTTATCATAACAACCATGGATTACTTCACTAGTTGGTCTGAGGCTGCCCCATTAAAAGCTGTAAATACCAGTCAGGTAATTGCCTTTTTGAATTCAAATATTATTACTCGTTTTGGTATCCCTGACTATCTAGTATTCAATAACGCTTCTTATTTTTCGTCTCTTGAGATGAGTGATTTCTCTCTAGAAAAAGGAATTAAATTAAAATATTTTGCCAGCTATTACCCTCAAGGCAATGGATTGGCAAAATCCACTAATAAAAATCTGATTAAAATCATCAAGAGAACGGTATCTGAAAACCATAAAAATTGGCATAATGCACCATTAAACGCAATCTGGGCTGATAGAGTAACTCCGAAAACTGTTGTGGGTAACTCTCCCTTATTTCTCATCTATGGTAGAGAGGCAATTCTGCCACCACATATTCTTCTTCCCTCACTGCAGCTATCACAGAAAATACAAGAAGAGGATTACCCCCCTTTGGAGAATCGAATTAACGCATTATTAAAACTAGAGGAAGTGAGGGCTCAAGCAAAACGAAAGTTGGATCAGCATCAACATGTGGTTAAAAGCTGGTTTGATTCCAACTCTGCCTCTGACAGAAACTTTGAAGTAGATGACCTTGTCCTAAAATGGGACAAACCACATGAGGGAAAGGGAGAGCATACGAAGTTTCAGAACTTATGGCTAGGACCGTTTTTTATTGCTGAGAAATTGGGTCCCAGCTCTTTCAGATTACAGAGTCTAGAGGAACAGCCAGACACCTATCTGGTGAATGGCCAAGCTCTAAAAAGGTATTTCACTTGATGAAAACCCTGTGTACACTATGCAAACATTTTTTCCTTTGTTTGATTTTCATTTTTCTTTGCTGTTTTGGTTTTGATTTCTCCCTTATGCTTACCAGTTTTTACTTTTGAAATACATATACCTGCATCATGAACTGTTCAGACTAAGAGAACAGAAAAATTTCCCCTCTGAAATGACTGCTGAAAGTTTGTTTAAACATCAATTATGATATGCTTATGAATTTTATAGCCATGTTAAAGAAAGCTTGTTGCTTGAAAGACGTTTCTTGATTTCAATCTGTAATTGAAGCTTTTCATGATAATCCATTTCTTCTTACGTTGTCCCTGTTCCTTAAGAGAACAACTCGGAGATGTCTCCCTACCTTCGAAGGTCGGTCTACCAATAAACCATCTCTAGATCTTAATGAAGGACAGTTAAAATATATATATATATATATCTCAAGGTCTGTAATTTATTAAAATATGTCCAAAATATCACAATTTTCAGTGTCACCCCGCTCGATTAAATATCTTTAAAACCAAATAAATCATTAAAGAGCTATGGGAAGTGCTTGTAAACCCACCGGGATACTGAACAGGTCTGCTGGCAGCGGGTAAATGCATGCATGATGCCAAGATAACTTCGTCGGGGTACTGAACAGGCCCGCTGGCAGCGAAGCAATGTCGGGTATATGAAAATTCTCAGATATGGAATCTTTTGACCTTAAATGTCCTTCGTTCTGATCTAGAACTTCTTGGCAGGATACAGATAATGGAGTGCGTTAAATGGCATCCCTGTCGAGGCTATGGACGCTTGTTGGCAGTAGTGGCTCTGTCAACAGTATTGGAGATTTTAACCTTAATATCGTGACTCACTTTTGTTTAGATTGTCATCAGTTTTCATCTTTTAAAATAACTAGCTGAAATTTTTATGATTGATGATGATGCTCAAACAGTTTTCTGGTTGTTTTCGAGTTGGAGTTTTTCTCATTATCCTAATCTGGACTTGTTCGTTTGCCAGAGATAACTGCTTCTACCAGTGTGTCGCCATTGTTGGTAGCCATATTAATCTCTATCTTCTTTCTTTACAAGCTGCCTACACAAGGTTTTTGAACCCTCATTACTCATCGCAACTTTTTAAATGACACCATTATTCTTCGCTTTTTGGATACCTGCTTTTCATTTTCGTTTTCACGACTGCAAGCGTGAAAACCCACTTTTGGAATTCATATTGATTACATCAAAGGATTAATGATCATTTGGTTTATCATGAACCTACTTGTCTATATGGTTATAACTCTTCGACCTCAAACACACCACTGGTCACATATTTACCAAAACATCAAACATTTATGCTTTTGATTATTGTTAATATGGTGTTGATTTACAAAATCATCGACGCAATGGTTTGATTGAACACATTGATTTTTGGGTCAAATCGTGGTTATGTGATAATTCATTTGACATGTTGATTAAAATTCTTTTGGATATGTACTGTTATGATTTGAATGTACCAAGGCATTGTTCCAAGTACAACCCGACATAATATTCTTGCATGGTCACAATTTACACCACTATCCTCGCACGCATAGCATTAACGCTCTGCCCTTGCATTTCAGGTTGCCTCTGCATTGTGTTGGGGAAGTTTCGGGACAATGATTCTGTGTCTACCCTGTCAAACCCTCTCGCAAAATACCCGGTTGATTTTGCTATGGCTCCTGTAGTGTGAATCGAACCCAATGGTGTCCAAACTTTGTTGTTGTTTGATAATGCTCGAGAGGACCTAGAGAGGAATGGTTGGCGGGTTTTTATTGAGAAGTTCGAGGGTTTCAACCTGGAAATTGCTCAACAATTCACGCTAACGTTCGATGGGTGCAGGGCCAAAGTTAGGGACATCCAACTCGAGTTGAACGAGAATTTCATTAGCTCAGCCACTAGTCTGCTAGCCGAGGGGAAAAAATGGTTTAAAAATTTGAAGGTTGACGAAGTACCCTGGCCACTGTTGTTTACCTCAAGGAATATTAACAGATGCAACAAAGGTATGCCCGTTACATCTCTTAAATCTAGATGGCACGATTTGTTGGCTATTATCAAGCAGTTTGTTACATGCGAGGGTAGATACGGTCTAGTTTTCCTATACCACCTACGGCTGCTCATGAGTTTCATAGATTTTCCCTTAAATATGCCACATTTCCTCCTTTGGAGTTTATATAAAATGGATAAAAGTTTCAAGAGGGAGAAAGCCGACTACAACCTCTTCCACCACTATTTAATTAAAATCATTGTGATTCATCAGTTGAAGTTGAATGGTGATTGTTGGGATGCTTTCTTGTTGAGGAATGGTTTTTCCAGTCCTGAAATAGGACAAGTTGACAAATCCGTTGTGACAGAAACCCTTGTCGGGCCTGTCATTCCCCCTCCTATGCTCTTTCCCTCTGTTGAACCCTCAACCTACCCGAACACTACCCAACCCGACACCATGCCTGACTCATGTCCAAAAGATGGTGGTAAGCCTGTTAAAAGGTATGCAAAGAAAAAGGGTAAAAGCTACAGTGATATCAATTGCAAGGGTAAAAAGGCCACACGTTGGGTTTCACGGTGTGCTCGTAATAAACCTAAAGAAAACACAGAACAAAAACCAATTCTATTGAGTGAAGATTCTGATTTTGAAATCGAGCGGTTTCTAACTGAAGAGTATCCATACTCGCACGGACTTTGCTCAGTTAAGCCCTATGACTATGTGACAAACCTCCCACTGTGTCTTAGAGACGACCCCAACTTCCCTGGTATAAAAATCGACAGAGGAACTGCTGGTCAATTAAGAAGTGCCTCACCTGTGAATACACAGCCTGTTCAACCACAGTACAATGAATGTATGTCGTGGCTCGACCGATATTATACAGACGTCCCTTTGCTCCAATATCGAATCAAGTCCTTGGAGGACTGAGTGAATGTGCTAACCAAACAAAATGACAGATTGCAAGATAATGATAAAAGACAAAAGACCACGGGCTCTGTTGTCTTTAAAAATGTAGAGGCGGCGACTGCCATTGTCAATTCAAAAATAGCTTGATTAAAATCCCTGAATCCGAGGTATGGTTTTTTCAGAAGTAATTTTAGGATGATTTTGTTTCGTTTTGAATTAGCATATAAGATTTGTTTGATCAAATTGCATCTAATTCTGTTATGATTGAATTGATACAACACGATTCTGTTTATAATAATAACTAGCTACAGAATCGTGAGATTCTGTAGCTAGTTACTAAAATTTGAATTTGTTGATTTTATAATTAAAATGCAATCTGAAATCATGTATTCTTGTGCGTTTTCAGGTACATACGAATTCTAAAGGAGATTGGATCGATAGTAGCATCTCTAAATATGCTATTTCTTTACATGGTTTTAGATTAGGCTGTTAGTTTTACATAGAAATGGGAATTTGGGAGATTGTATTTCCCACGATTTTTGGAATAGCTTTGATAATTTCCACAAGGATTGTTTTGATCCGGTGGCCTTTATAAATGTATTATTTTGTAAACAAACACCATCGCTTCTTGGGAGCAGAAACTATGGATTTGTGATTATCAGACTTGAATGAAAGTGGATGTTTGCACAGCTTTAGCTTCAACATATCATATCGCACTTGAGAACTGTATAAGGACCATTAAATTTTGGCATCAGTTTCTAACAATCTTTGGCCTTGAGTGACGTCTTTTTATAAGGTTTCAGTCAAAGAAACACCCTGTCTCCTTCATCAAATTGATGTTCAGAGTGACCTTGATCTTCTTGTTGCTTCATGCGATTTTGAGCCATGACCAAATTCTCTTTGAGGATATGTAGAATAGCCTCATGAACTGTAAGAGTTTTTTCAACCACCTAGACCTTCAAGACATCAGGCATGTATTAGAGAACTGAAAGTGGATTTTGTCCATATACTGCTTCAAAAGGAGTCATGCGAGTAGTTGTATGGTAAGAAGTGTTGTACCACCATTCAACTAGTGGTAACCATTAAGAACATTGATTTTGTCTTTTAGATGAAAAACACCTCAAATATGTTTCCAAACACTTGTTGACAAATTCAGTTTTACCATCAGTCTAGGGATGATTGGAATTGTTGAGATGCAATTGGGTGTTGTGTAGCCTGAATAGATCTTGCCATAAATTGTTGGTGAAAGTGGGATCTTGATCATAAATAATAGAATGAGGCATGCCATGAAGCTTGAAGACATTATCCATGAAAAGTTGAGCCAAACTGGAGGTGGTAAATGGGTGTTTAAGAGCATATAAATGAGAATACCTGGAAATACAATCAACTACCACCATGATGACTAACTTGTTTCCTGATTTAGGTAAGCAAACAATGAAATCCATAGAGATATACCTCCAAATAGTGGGTGGAATCATAAGAGGTTGTAGTGTGACAAGAGATTTGACTGTTTATTCTGTTTTGTCTTGACAAACATCACATTATTCCATAAAAGTGTGAACGTCATGTTTCATACCATCCCAGAAAAAGAACGTTTGACCTGGTAATAGGTTTTGGTAAACCCTAAGTGCCCAACTGTAGGTGCAGCATGAAGCTCAGAAAGCACCGTAGATTTAATTTTTTATTGATTAATTAAATACATATGACCTTTGTAGTGATGCTCATCATTGTGCCAAGAGTACCTTGAGGAAACTGGAGAATTGGCTTGTAAGTGTTGGATCAGATGCAAAATTTTGGGATCTTATAGCCCTTCCTGGCGAACAACTTGGAGCCAATATGGTACAATGAAGGAGAGTGATCCAGGTGGATATTAGTGGCTGCCCACCTTCTCCAACTGGCCCAAAATATGTTTCTGGAAATTTTGGTAATTTACTATTTTTAGCAGTTTTTAACTTTCGGGGCCATTTTGAGGCCCTAAATGATGTTTTTTGAGAAAACAGGGAGCAACATGGATCGTAGATCAATGTTTCTCACCCAAAAGTTGTAGTTCTCGGATAGATCTTTCCAACGAGCTATCATGTGCCCCAAACAGAGATCGTATGCAAAAGTTACGCCCTTGGGAAGTTGACGTATCAACTACCCCCATCGGGGCCCACAAACCTTTTGGCTTTTCATCTTCCAGGGTTAGGGTTTTGGATTTTACTTATGTTAAAAAGGCCCTTAGAGCCTCATTGTAATAATCATCTTCTCATGGATGCGAGTAGCCATCACATCTCTTCTCAGAGATAAGCTACCACCATTCTAGCGAGTCTTTCACTCTGTACTATTACAGTCTCTATACATTTATTTCATTAATAGAAATCATGTATTACTATATATTTGTGACTCTTGTTATATTTCTGCTATATCTCTGTTATATTGTTGTCTCTCTTGCAATATCTCTGAATATTTATATGTTATATCTCCACTCTCATTTCGTGCCGAAAATAATCCGGATCAGTGGTATTAGAGCAGGCTGCTCTTGATCATTTTTCAGTGCATGTCCCCGACGAGGTCTGAGTATAGAAAGTTGGGTCTCGAGCTTATCTCTCTTGAGGAAAATCACTCTCGCACACCTAAGAAACCCTCCATGGCGGAAGAAAATAAAAACGACGGAGAAAACGATCCTATCAGTCTGTTGCTTGAGCAAGCTCTCACGCGACAAAGGGATGAAATGATGGAGAATTTTTCCCACATCCTTCAACGCCTGCCAATAGCATCAGGCGCATCTTCATCAAGTGGCCACTTTGGAGACACCTTGACTTTCAAGGTACAGGTTAATTTTGATATTCCCGTATTTGAAGGACAAATAGATGCAGATGCCCTAGATAAATGGTTAAATCTGCTAGAAGGTTATTTCTATGTTCATAATGTTTCAGACAAGGAAAAGATCACGTTCGCACTCCTTAAGGCTCTCCCCCATGTCAAACATTGGTGGGAAACTTACTGGAAGTAGAGTTCCACAGAGGAGTCTGGAATATCTCCCCATGTCAAACATTGGTGGAAACCATCGGGGAGCGTAGTTCCAATGAGTTCGGAATATATGGGGTCGAGCCCACTGGGATTTTTTGTGGATGCAGTAAAAAAAAAGTATTACCATGTTGGCAACTAAGAGGACCAATACATGAGATGGACTACACCGTGGCAAGAGAGGGGCCAAGTAACTCCAGAGTTCACCAATACCTTCCATACCTTGTGCACCAAGATGGGTATCAAAGACTCTTAAACTACATTTGGTTCCAAATACCATGGGGCTCTACTAATGCATACATCCAAACCGGAAATGGATTTTTTCGACATCTCATCACTTGGTGCTACATATCGATATGTCGCTAAAATCGAAAGCATAAAATTAAGCACTAGAACAAACGAGAGTCCGGTTTGTAAATCTGCAACAACCAAAGTATGACAAAGACAACCTAACAAACAGCCTAAACCATTCCAAGCCACATTAAAAGAAGGGTCATGGAAGACAAAGAAGGACACCGGAAATGGTGTGGATTTCCACAAAAGCCCTCGAACAACATGAATGTCTCTCAAAATAGTCATTGGTGACCTGAGATCAAAGACAAGAGTTGAACCCTGATTCGGACTGACTCAAAATGTAAAAGACATATCATTGACATTGTACCCCATCGCTATTGTCACTAATTACCGGGCAAAGAATTCAACTAGAAGAACCAAATGATCCTGAAGAGGAGGAGTTCCTTTTTCATTCACAAAAGTGGATGAAGGGGACCCCATCGATTTTATCATTGAGAAGGGAAGCTGTAAGAACCTTATCTCACAGAGGGTCATTAAACAGCTTGGGATTGTCGACAACACCACACCCAACCATACAAGACGGTGGTTTCAAGGATGAGGATCTTCGTATTTTAAGAGTGTCGCTTGTCGTATGGAAACAAACCCTTCAAGGATGAGGTATTATGGATGTTTTCCTATCGATGTCTGTGATGTTCTCTTTGGGCCAGCCATATATGGAAACTACCATGCTATCTATGAGTCTCGACCCCGTAGTGTCATTACACTGGGAGGTCATCTCACAGATACCGTGAGGTAGTTTTTCCAACCATCAGCCCCACCTAAACAAGGTCGCAGTAGTATCCTATACCACAAAATTCATCTTCCACAACTGTCTAAAAGGGGAACAAAAGGATATTGCAAACACCACAACTTCGGCCCAAGCACCTTATATCCAACAAGCAGTCAACAAGGTTGCATAAAAGAGAAAAGATTCCTTCTACACATCAAGTATCATCTAAAATAGCCAGACTCATTAAAAAGGTCCAAACCTTCCGTACCAAAGGTTCGTGATAGCCTCAACAAGCTAAGCAACACCACTTCTCCAAAGAAGGCAAGCAAATCACCAAGATTCAGATTCAACAATCTTTTTCCCCTCTCCTGAACTCAACGAATGGAGACCATTGCTTTGGCGAGGGAGGGATTGATCCTGTGGATACTGCACATTCCAATCTTCTCAGTGAACTGGCCTGCAAAACATAACACAATTTTGGTAATTTACTATTTTAGCAGCTTTTAACTTCCGAAGCCATTTTGAGGTCTTAAACGATGTTTTTTGAGAAACAGGGAGCAACATGGATCAAAGATCATTTTTTTTCACCCAAAAGTTGTATTTCTCTGATAGATCTTTCCAACGAGCTATCATGTCCCCCAAACAGAGATCGTATGAAAAGTTGCTACGCCCTTTGGGAAGTTGGCATATCAACTACCCCATCTAAATTCACAAACCTTTTGATTTTCATCTTCCAAGGTTAGGGTTTTGGATTTTAATTATGTTAAAAAGGTCTTTAGAGACCTTCATTGTAATAATCATCTTCCCACTGGATGAGTAGCCATCACATCTCTTCTCAGAGATAAGCTACCACCATTCTAGCGAGTCTTTCACTCTGTACTTTTACAGTCTCTGTACATTTATTTCATTAATAGAAATCGTGTATTACTGTATATCTGTGACTCTTGTTATATTTCTGCTATATCTCTATTATATTTTTGTCTCTCTTGCAATATCTCTGAATATTTATATGTTATATCTCCGCTCTCATTTCATGCCGAAAATAATCCGGATCAGAGAGGGAAAAAAGGGACCCTTCATCTTCATTTTTAAGAACCAAATATCAAAATAGCATAAAAACCTCAAAATAAGTACTCAATGTCTTGACAAACTGAGAAATTCAAACAATAATCCCCTTCAAGGGGGAAATCTCCTTATACATCATATGAATTCAAAAATACAAGATGATTCCAAATGAAAACATCTCCTTGGTATATATAGGATACTAGGAGGTACAATTAAAACTAATGGACCCAAGACGACATAAATAAAATAAAAATACTAATGTAGTGTGCCCCAATTAAGGGGTAATGTGCCATGATTTAGGTCTTAACATGCCCCTCCCCTTCAGACAAGTGTTGTCCTCAATGATTGAGTATTTTTTTATTCTTATGTATAAAAGACTCATCTTCCCACGTGGAATCTTCAGCAGGTAGTTTCTTCCACTTAATGAGATACTATGAAATTGATCTATTCCTCAGCTGGCGAATTCTTGTGTCAGTGATAGCTTCAAGCTCCAATATGATTTTTCCTTCCTCATCAAGTTTTGGAAATATAGTTTGAACTAGGATCTTGTCACCTATAACCTTCTTTAAGCATGAAACATGTAAAATTGGGTGTACTCACGAAGATGCGGGCAACTCCAATTTTTATGCCATAGTACCAATATTTTCCAACATCTTATAAGGGCCATAGTATTTCGGTGATAATTTATTATCCTTATTATCTTTCTTGAGGGACATCTGTTTGCATGGTTGTAGTCTTAAAAATACCCAATCCGCTACTTCAAAACTTCTTTCATTACAATGTTTATCTACTTGTTTTTTCATGCAATTTTGTGCCATGATTAGGTTGTCCTTTAAGAGTTGGAGAACTTGTTGTTGATGCTCGATGTGATATTCCATTGCTTTAACCTTATATTTTTATTTTAGAGAAGAAGTGATGGATGGTGGGTGATATCCATAGAGTTCCATAAATGGTGTCATTTTTGTTGCAGTATGAAAGGAAGTGTTATACCACCACTCTTCCAAGGGTAACCAATTGAACCATTGTGTTTGTTTATCAGATACAAAGCAATGAAGGTATCCTTCCAGAAATTTATTCACTATCCCAGTTTTTCCATGAGATTGAGGATGATAAGATGAGATATGAGCCAATTGAGTACCCAAACAATAAAATAATTATGTCCAAAAATGTCTAGTGAAGATGGGATATCTGTCACTTACAATAATATTTGGGCTTCCATGTAGCTTTTGAACTGTCTCCATGAATACGGTAGCAACTGTACTGACCTTGAAAGGATGAGAGAGTGCATAAAATTTTGTGTACTTGGTAAGTCTATCGACAATCACCATGATGACACTCTTTCCTTCAGACTTCGGTAAACCTGTGATGAAATCCATGGAAACCTCCTCCCAGCACTGACTTGGAATGGCTAATGGTTGTAAAATACATGGGGTCTTAATTGTTTCCACCTTATTTTGTTGGAAAACCAAACATTCTACCACAAACCTTTGAACATCATTTTTAAGGCCATCCCAAAAAAATTCCCTCTTGACCCTGTGATATGTTTTCAAAAATCCTAAGTACCTTCCTACCATAGAGGTGTGAAATTCCAAAAGTACCTTTTGTTTGAGTTGGGAGTTATTACATAAATATAAGCGATATTTGTACCATAGTGATTCATTTTTCCATGTAAATTTATCATATGCACTGGAATCCTGCTGCAACCTTTGAATGAGAGCCCACACTTCTTCGTCATTCTTCCATTTATCCCTTGATTTTGTTATCCAATCAAGTTGGATGATAGATATAGCACACAAAATTGCCTCAGCATATTCATCCTTTCTTAAGAGTGCATCTGCCATAATAATTTGCTTCCCTTTTTTGTATATGATTTCAAATTCATAACCCAACATCTTGGTCACCCATTATGTTTCTCTTCTGAAGATAGTCTTTGTTCCAAGAAGTATTTAAGACTGTCATGATATGTTTTGACCTTGAAGTTCCTACCTATTAGGTAAGAGTACCATTGCTTCAATGCATGCAGTATTTCCATCAGTTCCTTCTCATAATGGGTTTGTGTAAGTCATTTCCCTTGAGTGGTTGACTTTCAAAAGCAAGGGGCCTTCCTTCTTGCATTAGAACAACACCAATGTCATTTCCCAAGGCATAACATTCCCCAGTAAAGGTTTTTTTGAAGTCTAGTATGGTCAAGACATGAGCTTTTCACATTGCCTCTTTAAGTTGTTCAAAATCTTGACTTTCCTCTGGAGTCCAAGAAAATGCATCCTTGTTAGTTAATGCAGTTATAGGTGTTGTTATTCTTCCATAGTTACGAACAAACTTGTGGTAGTAACCTGTCAAACCCAAATATCCTATAAGATTCTTCAATGTTTTTGGAATCGTCCAGTCCATCATGGATTTAATCTTGTTAGGGTCTACCTTGACACCTTCATGAGATACAATATGACCCAAATACCCTACCTCCTTCACCCCAAAGAAACATTTGGATTTTTTGGCATATATTTGTTGCTCCTTTAGTAGTTGTATCACCCTGTCAACATGTCTAATATGATCTTACCAAGACTTTCTATATATTAGTATATCATCAAAAAATATTAACACAAATTTTCAAAGGAAGGGCTTGAAAATGGAATTCATCAACCCTTGGAATGAAGAAGGTGGATTCATAAGGCCAAAAGGCATGATCAAAAATTCATAATGGCCTTCATGAGTTCTAAATGTTTTTTTTGGGATATTCTCTTCCTTCATTCTAATATGATGGTACCCTGAACAGAGATCCAAATTTCTGAAGTAGATTGCTCCATGTAGTTCATATAAAAATTCATCAATAATGGGAATGCGAAACTTATCTTTAATGGTGATCTTGTTGAGCTCTCTATAATTTGGACACATATGCCATGAGCCCTATTTCTTGAGTATCATTACCACTGGTGTAGAGTAAGAACTTTGTCTAGGTCTAATAATTCCATCCTCTAACATTTCTTCAACCATACGCTCAATTTCACTCTTCTGGGAATAAGGGTATCTGTAAGGCTTGATGTTAGGAGGAACACTCACGGGAATTAAGTGAATAGCATGATCATGATCCCGAGTGCATGGAAGACCTCTGGGAATATCTTCAAATACTTTGGAATTCTTATCAATGATCCCTTGGAGATCTAGTGGAATAGATCTCTTAGATGTTTGAACATCTAGTGAGCATAGTTGTACAATTACACCCTGATGCCTCATTTTCAATCATTTTTTCATTCCATTAGAGATTACCACCTTACTGGGTTTCCCTGTGATACCCCTTAACTCAAATTCTTTTCCTTCCAATGAAAATTTCATGAAATGTTTTTGAAAATAAAAATCCATTGTTCCCAATGATTGTAACCATTGGACCCCTAGTACAACATCAACACCACCCATGGGTATAGAAATCATTGAACTATTCATTACATATTACCCTATTGTAAGATTTATCTTATGTCATTTTCCTGAGACATTGATAGTTCCTCCATTTTCAATCATTACTTGAAACTCTGGCGCTAGATATATAAAGTAATTGAGAGCTTTGGATAATTTACAGTGAATGAAATTATGAGTACTACCAGAATCAATTAGCACTATTACCTTTTTATTTTTGATATATCCTTCAATCTTGAGGGTTTGAGAAATGATAATTCCAGCTAATGCATGACATGATGTGGTGGGAGTCATCTCTTCATAATAAATATCTTCTACATCTTCATATTGAGATGGTTTTTGTTCTTGTTCTTGTTCTTCTTCCTCTTCACAATCTATGTAGAATAATTTCTTCTCACCACACTTATGTCCCTTACTATAATTGATGTCACAATTAAAGCATAAATATTTTTTTTTTCTTTCCTCCAATTGTTGAGGTGTCAACCTTGTAGGTTAAGGTGGTTTAGAATAAGGAACATTATTCTCTCGGTATATATTAGGGGTGGTCCTTCTAGTATCCATAGCTAGATTTTTACTTTCAACATTTCTCGCCACCCTGAACGCATTCTCCAATGATTTGGGTTCCCAAAGGAGAACCTCATGTTGAATGTTATCCTTTAAAGTTCCCATGAAGACATCAATCAAGTGCTCATCTGGAATATTTGATACCTTTATATTCAATCTTTGGAAGTTCTCAATGTGCTCCACAACTAAACCATTTTGCTTGAGATTTATCAATTAGTTGAAAAAGGTATTTCTCCTTGTATCCTCATAGTGTGCTATCATTTATTTCATGAAATTTTTCCAAGTGACAAGTGATTTTCTAGAAAAAATTCATCGATACCACACAAACTGATTAGGTTTTAAATATAAGGATGCAATTCGTACCTTTTGTGTGTGTGGCACGTCATGTAGATCAAAGAACAACTCTATCTGGAGTATCCATGTGACTTGATCCTTGCCATCAAACTTCCTCATATCAATCTTAGGAAAGTGGTTGGTCTTCAACCTAAAGTTGGAGTTTCTCCAGTCTTGATTCATCTTCCTTGTGTCCTCATCATGAATTTCATGGGATACATTATCACTTTCAGGTGGCCTCTCTATTGGAAACTTTTTCAACCCTTCCATGATCTCCCCTTTTAAGCCATCCATCTTAGTATCCATCATCGCTTCTAGCTTAGATTTAGTTGAATACATCATCCTTTGTAGTTTGTGTTTTGTTACTACCTTCTTTTGTAAATCATCTATGTCCTTATGTGTTTCCTCACCTTCATCAAGATTCCTAGTAGGATTGTCTGAGGGCTTGTTTGGTGTAGAAGTTCCCTTTTTTGGTGGAATTTTGGCCAAGTATCACTGCAAGGTAGGAATTCCTAATTGGCTTAGGAAAAGGTCCTCACAGACAAGAGAGTGTCAGGTGTTATAGCTCTGTTTTCATAGGAGCATACCCAAGGTTCAATGCTTCAACAGTGCACCAACAAAACCCTAACTACAAGCCCTTTCAGCAACACCTGCGAAGCAGGTGAAGTCTCACCCTAGGTAGAGGTAGGGTGGTTACAAGACGCAGGTGTCTATAACCAATATGGGACATAGATCTGTGATAGCAACACTTCATAGAGTATTCTATTAACACTACAAGATGATATTCATTAACTCATTAGCTTCATTAACATCGCAGAACAAAACTCTAAGATAGATTGGCATGGTAACAGTAAAGATTAAGTACTTCAACCACTTAGCGCATAGCAATGAGTTAGATCTATCATTCATTCATAAAGAAAAGTAAATCACTAAGCAACATCAGATCTATCCATTATACATAATAACAAAATCACTAAGAAGATAAATGACAAACACAACATAGCACAAAGCACACCAAAGACACAAGATATGTGTGGTTCACCCTAGTGTGGGGCTACGTCCACCAACTGCTTCATCTTCTTTATTATTCTTATGAATCTTACATTCATCTACTCCCGTGCACTAAGCCACAGAGCCCAGATTCACATAGGACAGGAGATTTGTGCACTGAGCACTAGATCCTCCTTCCAAAACTAGGTCTAGGCACAAAACCAACTTCTCTATCCAGCACAGAGCCTTACATACACATTCTATTGCACAAATAAGCTCAAGCTACTTTCACATAGATACTTATATTGACTCTTACATCCCCTTCGCTACTTCTACCATACATTCTTATCTATTTATACTTTTACAATTCCTTACAAAAATGCCTAAACATGGGTAAAACCCATGGGATGACATCCCATAACCTATTACAAAAACCCCTTACGAAGCCCACAAAATGAGTGAGATATTTGATCTCATCTCCTCATGGGAACTCCATCTTTGACCAGTCTGTCGAAGTCCAAAATTGGTCCTAACCCAACCAAGGTTTCCTCAAAACTTGATTGAGGGCCAACAGGCCCCCAACACTCACCTGTGACTTGTCCTGAGTCACTCGGGTCTGGGCAACGCTGCTTCAAAGGCCTTGAGATTCACTTGAGCTGCCTCAACTTGCTACTTCGCCTAAGCCTCCTGCTCAATGAGCTCCTAGATCATTTGTGATATAATAGGCCCTTCCAGACATTTTTCCACTATTGCAACCACTTGGTCCAGTTGCGATCCCTATCCTTCAATTTATTCGAACACCTTGCAGGCTTCATCCTGCACAAGTTGCAGCTTCTGTGTGAAGTCCATTACTCTGACCTGGATGGAAGTAATCTTTTGATGGACTGCACGATGTTCTTGAGATCTCTTCATTCTCTCAACTGCAGTGAGGAGCTTCATTTGTGCCTTCACAGTGAATGCCTGTTGTTGCGCCTCCTATAACTTTGCTTCCAACTTCCTTAGATCTAGATCTTCTGCGAGGCATCCATAAGTATGTGCACTTCTATCGCTCAACTGTTTGCACTCTAAGGTGAGGGCCCTTATCCTTATTATTGAATTCTTGGTGGCTTCCTCTCTCTGGTCGCGCACTTCTTGCAGGGTGCTTGGTACTTCTTGTACCTCCAACTCTGTTATCCTCGCTTGAAGCTGTCAGATGGTCTCAGCAAGCTTCACCACTTGAGACTTGATCGACTAATGCTCCTCCTATGCCAAACCCAGCACATAGTGACATGATCTAGTCACAACTTCCTTAACTGTGGCCTTTTCTATGAGAAACGACTCCTTTTCTTTCTGTAGTTGTACTTTTTCCTCCTGGACCATCGCTTGAAAATCATCTTTTTCATTTTCATAGGCGGTTACAGAGTACCATGCTATGCGTAATTGATCTCAAACTTCCTCTTTCTCTTGTTTCAAGGCTTCTTTATATTCTCCTTCTCTTCTTGGACCTTCTGAAGTCAAGCCTCTATTGTATCTGCTAGTCTTCTTAATTGGGCTAGTTCATCCCCCAATTTTGTATTATGTGGTGAGGAGGGCGTAGTAGGTACTGCACGGATCAATTGAATAACTTGTTGTATTTCCTTCAGTTCCTTCTCGAACTTCCATACAGCTCCTCCTGCTTCACTCCATATATCTACAAGATTTCCTCAGAAGAATCCTCCATGGCTCCATGGACCAAGATGATTTCGTCCTCTTTCTAGGGATTTCTAGCACGTGTCTTCTTTCTTGTTGAAGGTTTCTACGGAAAAATCTTCCTCTTCTGGGGTGTTTTCGTAGGGGGATATTTTGGTGGTGTAGCTTCGACTTCTCCTTGATTTTCTCCTTCATCCCCTCCTCCCTGTCCATCTTCTTGGTCTTCTCCTCCTCCTCCTACGGGCAAGCCAGAGCCATTTTCTTCAAAGGTGTTGTTCTCCTCATTGGTCTCTATGTTCTAGACGTCTTCCTGCTTCTTTGTCTTCTTCGTCTTGCTGGATTTTCCAACATGCTCAAATCGGGTGACCAAGATGCTTCCTATGATGTCAGTGTCGAAGAGTTCTACATCATCGACCGGTACAAGGAATTCCTCCAGACATTCCTTGGTGATCTGCTCCATGTCCTCATATGTCAATTTGTAATATGATTGTAACTCTTCCTTGCTCTCATCTTTGTGTGCAGTGATATAGATAAAATGTCAATCTGCCCATAACTTTGATAGTGGTATGTACTGGCACAGGGTGTGTGGTGTCATGTGTGTAAATGCTTCAATGGAAAACTTAAGTTGTTGATAATATACATGGAACACAGCGTTCGACTGCCATTTCTTCGATATGTTATTGGTGTACCATAAGGTAGAGAACCTAGCGGCCAATGGCTCCAATGGTTCGATCTCCAGGAAGGTGGATCCTTCAGGAATTTTCCAAGAGACAAATGTGATCAACACAAGAAGCCAGCTGAAGTGGAATTCATATCCCTGATCTTGAGCTTCACGGCAGTATTTTTCCAGTTCATTGACGAGGTAACTCTCCCAATTCATTTGCATTCCCTCCACACATTTTCCTGCGAGGTCCACCACGAACCTGGTGACCTATGTGGGGTGGTTATTTCTTATGAGTTGGCAAGTGAGGCACACTGCACCGTCCTAGATAGAGGCTACCTTGTAGCCTCACTTTCCTTTTTCAACTTTTCCATATGCTTCCTTGATGCATTGTGCCAAGGAGCGGTCTGAGACCTTCCCTGGGTAAAAATTTTGAGGGTCAGGTCCCTTCATACTTAATCTTGTAATCAAGTGGATCAGTGTTGGATCCATAGTAATCCAATGGTCAAGCCATAGGTATCCTCCATGGTAGTATGAAAAGAGGAGTTTAACGCAAGCGTTAACCTCCTGGTGGCGACCAAAATGTTGAATCTTCATCACATTGAGCACAGTGGACTGCGCCAACTCCTTAATCCATGGTTGGGAGATAATGTGAGGCTTCTTCCTAGTTGACTTCATTGGGTATCTATGGGGTGTGAGCATAGCATATTTCTTTCTATTTACAAGGTTGAATTCATTGTGCTTTAGTAATGGGATTTGTCTCAACTGCGTGTATTCCCTTCAGAAGGTACACGGTGATCAGGGTTTACTCGTAGTATCATGGAATGTTGTTGCAGTTAACCATGCCAGCCAATGGTGGAATATAGTCTAGTAATATCGACAAGATATGCTTCGCATTAGCCAGATGGTTGTGATGATTACTTCGTTGCTCAGTCGCGGGGTTGGCATGGCTTGAATGTCGTCCAGTCGAAAGGGAAGCCTATAGTCTCCTGGTCGATGATGCCTAGACACCTTCAAACATAGCTCTATCATCCATAAACTTGTTATGAACCTCCTCGATGGACTTCTCTAACTCAATGCATTTGACCGACATTCTCACTGTTAAACAAGCAGGTAGGGGTAGGTGAATGGATAGGTGGGGTAGACAAACAGATGGCAATCTCTATATTTTGATAACACATCTTGATGCACAATCAATTATCTTCTTGGCTTAGTCAATCATGAGTGGCAAAAATTGGTCCCGGTGCAACGTTTGACGAGTTCAATAAGCAAGTGTCATAACAGATTCTTCCAATAGGTAGGAATGCTTCCATCAATGTGAATATATCTGTTATGGCGCGGTCTCAACGTCCAAAATCTCATAAATGCATTTTCTAGCCATTCTAGAGCATCGTTCTAACGGTTTGGGTGCCTCCAACAGTCATATAGCTTTGTCAGGGAAAAGTCTCATTCTACGCGATTATGTAGTTCCGGTGAGTTTCAAGTCCTGCAAACCCTGCCTCCTGCGAAGTCTTCCATCTATTCCCTATAGCTTCCTGTAGCTTTTCTAACTTGGATTTATTTTTAATGAGCTTTCTTTCCTTCTTTCCTATGATCTGAGTTCCTCTAACTATTTCTAGAATCCTCTTTCTATTCTTATTCTTATCTTCTCTTAGCATCATGACTTCGCACTATTGATGTGCTCTCGAAGGGTTTGAAGTTAATATCCTTTCTCTTAATAATTTCAGGGTGGGTATTCTTCTTTCTTGCATGGATAGGTCCTTCAAACCTTCTTGCATTCTTTCAACTTCGACAGCTAATTCTCTTTCCCTCTGTTGCTTCGACTTCTCTTCTCAGTCTTCTATTAGTCAGTTTATTTTTCTAGCTATAAAATCCCTTAGTTCTTTTTTTTTCTTTTTCGTGGCTTCTTCCTCTTCTTTCCTTTTGATATGATCCTTCTCAATCCAAGTCTTTCCTAACAAGAGTGGGAAAGGGGTGTTGTTCTCAACAAACTTAATGACTTCAAATTCCTCTTCAAATTATGCTCCATGAACAATAATAGCTACTTTAGTAACTCTTCCACATAGGGTTATCATCTTACCTTTAAACAAGCCTATCCTTCCCAATGAAGGTACCACAGCAGGCTTTCCTAAAATTTCCCAAGTTTCTTATGTCATAATATTTACTTGTGTTTCTTCATCCAAGACACAGTCTATGTCGAAGTCTTCTATTCTTGCACTTATGTGTTGTTTTACTTTCAGGATCTCTGGTAAGCTGACATATTTGTGATCATTCATCATTTCTTTCAACTGTAATAACATAGTCTGAGCTTTCTCTAATTCTTTCTCTTTGTGATTCTCTAACATGCTCTTATTCTCTTTACTTTCTTCATAGTTTTCTTGTCTCATGTTCATTCATTTAGCTTTAGCAATCATCTTTGGACAATCCTCAACCTCATGACCAACAATTTTACAACAAAGACAAATAGGACCTCTACCAGGGCATTCCTTAGCAAGATGTCCTGGTCTTTTGTAGTTATAAAAAAATGTCAATCCTCTCTTTCTTTTAAGCATTCCCCAACCTCTGTTGTATTGCACACTAGGATCAGAGTGATGGTCCTGCAATATGAAAAAATTCTTTCTAGGTTCCTGCATCCACTTATTAGTCCAAAAATTATTTCTATGCATAGGAATAACATATCTGTCTTCATTTTTATTAGCTTTACTTAGATAAAAAAAAATCCTTCAACTGCACCCTAGCTTTCAGACTAGGACAGAATCTATTAAACATAGTTAAATTCATGCTTTCGAAAAAAAAAAATTCACTTATCTTACTTTTATAAAAGCAA
>SNQJ01S0111008.1:0-29040 GCA_010110895.2 Picea sitchensis | reverse complement strand
GAACCAAGAACCCTCTTTTCCTGCGAGTTACCTTATGCTCTGATACCATTTGTTAGAAAATGGGATCGTGAAGCAATAAGATAAAACAAATGCAGAAACAAAACACAGAAGACACACAATACAAGAGAGACACAGATTTACATAGTTCACCCAGTGTGGGCTACGTCCACCAGAGAAATTGCTAGGTCCTTCCTTTATTATTATCCAACAAATGAAGGGATACAACCTACAACAAAACCTGCTGTAACTTCCTCTTCTTTCTCTCACAGTCTCCTCTCTCAGAATACAATATTCACCACATCCATAGCCGCAATACATTTCCCTCATAAAAGAGGGTTGCCTTCTAGGGAAAAAAACCCTAACATAATCTCTACTGTTAGATCTGCGACCTTATAATGAATGGTCCAGATTTACAATGAAATTAAAATATACTTTTACAAGGCAATTTTTGCTTCGGGGGCTTTGCCCCCGAACCCCTGCTGGGGGCCTGCTTTCCCCCAGACCCCCCACCCGGGGGGATAGGCCCCTCGGACCCCGCAGAGGGGGTACCCCCCCTCTATACTCCCCCGCGTGGAAGAGTGTACATACTTCTGGGGTGTAAATACTTCATGGGGTATAAACACGACCGAAAGTAAAAGACCTATAAATCAGAAAGATAATCAGGCTCCACAACCAACAACTGCATCCCATGGCCTGTCAGGTATGGGTAATGGTTGATAAAACCCGCATTCTGTCTCTTCCCTTTGGAATGTTGACAAATTCTACATCTATCTATGAATCTTTTGACGTATGCTCGCATTCCTGGCCAAAAATATGACTCATTCAACTTTGCGAACGTCTTGTCATGACCGAAATGTCTGGCCAATCCTCCATTGTGTTTCTCCTTCAACAAATTCTCCCTCATGGAGCATTTTGGAATACAAAGTTGATTACCTTTAAACAATAATCCTTCTTGGATCATGTATTCTGTCCATTGAATTCTGTCCCTGAGAATTGGATTCTCCGATGCTTCATATGTCTCTTTAAAATCTGGATCATCTCTGTACATGTCCCTGAGATCATCAAAACCCAATGTTTTCAATCTGAACTCCTACAATAGCAAACATTTCCTGCTCAAAGCATCAACAACCTTGTTAGCATTTCCAGAAATATGCTGAATTACAAAAGTAAAGTTCTGCATGTATTCAACCGATTTAACATGTTTTTGATTCAATTTCTCCTGTTGAGTCACAAATTGCAAAGCATGATTGTCACTGTATAAGACAAACTCATTCGGAATCAAATAGTGTCTCCACTTCTTCAATGCCTGAATAATATCATAGAACTCCTTGTCATATGTGGAGTACTTCACTTTCACTTCATTCAACTTCTTGCTTAAGTATGCTATCGGTCTGTCTTCTTGGCTTAAGACTGCCCCTATTGCAAATCCACTTGCATCAAATTTTACTTGAAATGTCTTTTTGAAATCCGACAACACCAAAATTGGTTGTTCCATAATTTTCCTTTTCAACAAATTGAAGCTTTTCTCAGCCTCTTCTGTCCAGTGAAAAGACTTATGTCTCTTCTTCACTGTGTCCATCATCGATGCACTAATTCCACTGAAATTCCTGATGAACTTTCGGTAGAAACTAGCCAATTTGTGAAAACTTCTCATCTCAAATATACTCTTCAGTGATGGCCAATTCTTGATCACCTCCACTTTATCTAGATCCATCCTCAATCTATCTGCAGAAATAACAAAAACCAAATAAATGAGTTATGTCTTCATGAATGAGGATTTCTTCATGTTTATTAGCAGCTTCTGCTGCTGTAATCTCTTCATCACTGTAGTTAAGTGTTTTAGATGCTCTGCCTCTGTTTTACTAAAAATCAGTATGTCATCCAGATACACAATGACAAATTTTCCGATGGACTCCTTCAGGACTTCATTCATCATCCTCATGAAGGTACTTGGCGCGTTCGTTAAGCCAAACGACATAACAAGCCATTCATACAACCCTTCGTTAGTCTTGAAGGCTGTCTTCCATTCATCACCTTCTCTCATACGAATCTGGTGATATCCACTTTTCCAATCAATCTTCGAAAAAAAATTTGCTCCACTTAAGAAATCCATCAAATCATCCATCCTTGGCAATGGAAATCTGTACCCGATGGTTATCTTGTTGATCGCCCTCAAGTCAGTACACATCCTCCAGCCTCCGTCTTTCTTCGGACTGAGTACTGTCGGAACAACACACAGACTCAAGCTTTCTCTAACCAACCCTTTGTCCAACAAATCCTGGACTTGTCTTTTGACCTTTTCATTCTCCTGCAACGTTAATCTGTACGCTGCTTTGTTTGGCAATCTAGCTCCAGGTATGAGATCAATATGATGACTCACACTTCTGATCGGTGGCAACGAATGAGGTAGTTCGTCCACTACTATGTTAGCGAACTCTTCCAGTAGTTCCTGAACCTCTTCTGGTAAATCATCTACCCTTGTGCTGGTTAAAACAATCTTTGGCTTCCTGACCACAATGAATTGCGGTTCCTCCTTCTTCTTAACCTCTGTAAGAATTTCCTTCCCACTCATGAGAAGTACAACGTTGCTTACTTTAGGTTTCACCTCCTTATCTTTGATTGGAAGCAACATGTGAGTTCTCCCATTCTTCTCTAGGGTGTATGTGTTCTTTCTCCCAGCATGAATCACATTTCTGTCATAATGCCACGGTCTACCCAGCAATAGATGACAAACATCCATGGGAATAACATCACAGAGTATCTTATCATTATATCCTCCTATCTTAAATTCAACTAAACATTGTTTAGTAACATTTACCTGATGTCCTTTTTGTAGCCATGAAACTCTATATGGACTTGGATGTTCAATCGTCTTCAGCTCCAGATTTTCTACCATCTCCATAGAAACGAGATTATCTGTGCTACCATTGTCCACAATGACCTTGCATACCCTGTCCTTGGTTTTGCAAGCAGTCCGAAAAACACTGTTCCTTTGTACTGGACTTTCCACCTCCTTCTCTGGTGTTAAGAGAACTTTTTGCATCATCAACAATTTTTCGCCTTCAGCGTCTTCTGCCTCAACATTCCGCCTCTGCACTTTGGCAATGTGAGTCTCACCACCTTCTTTCTTCTTATCTAGACATTCATAAGATTTGTGTCCATTCTTTCCACATGTGAAGCACTTTATCACTCCACCTCTTCCTCTTCCTCTACCTCTAGTACGAGGAAAAATGTTGTTATCAACATACTCTCCTTTCTGATCAGCATACTGCCTTCTTTGTCTGGCATATTTCCCTTTATATGAGCTTCCACCTCTCTCAATCTGAGGTTTCTTCCATTCTTCCTTGTGTTTCTAATTTCTATCCTGGGCAACTGATTTGCCTCTGGCTTGACTTCTGCCTCGACCTCTCTGACCTTGTTTTCGGCTCAGCTTCTCTTCAGCTTTTAGAGCCATCTGATAAGCATCTTCCACAATTCAGATGGTCATCATGCTCATCTCATCCTGAATGTCGTATCTCATGCCATTCATGTACCTGGAAACCTTTTCATCATCGCTTTCCCGATGACTTGCCCTGATGTTCAGCCTGTAGAATTCTTCAGTATATTCCTTCACTGTCATCAGCTTCTGTCTCAAATTTTGCATTCTTCGAAACAGAGTAATCTAGTAATCCCTAGGAATGAATTTCGCCTTCATCTTTGCGATCATCCTATCCCAACTCTTGACTTTTTTCTTGCCTTTGCAGCGTCTGTCAGCTTGTAGTTCATCCCACCACAATGCTGCATGTCCTTCAATCTTGTGACATCATGTCTGACCTTCTTGTCTTCCTCGACATCTTCATAGTCAAAATAAGTGTCCACAGCTCTAATCCAGTCTAGAAGCTCTTCAACATCCAGGTTTCCCTCATATACTGGGATGTCCATTTTTGCCTTGGCACCCATCCTTGCAACAACCCTGAGTAGGCATTCATTTGCTGCATCTTCGGCTGCAACTTCTTCCCCTTCATGTTTGACTTCATTTTCACTTTTGGAATCACTAAGATCCCCAACACTAGCTATATGCCTCTGTGTTGTCTCCATGTCCTCAAGTTTGGCACGCAAATCATGCATCTCTCTTGCCATGGTTGGGTCAAGAATCTGCCTWCCTCTTCTTCTTGGTATTTCCCTTTCCTCTGGCGGATCGGGTGTTTGCCTATCCCTTCTTCTTGGCGGCATGGTGAATCTTCCTTTTTCCTTGCTACAGAAAGCAAATAAACCTTTCTATGCTCTGATACCACACTTGACGTAGACCCCCTTCTCCTAGATCCGCAGATTAGGATCCACGCAGGATCTTTTCCTCTCTTTTGGCCCAAAGTGCTCGAATGGCCCTTCTATTTCCCTTTTGGGAAATCTGCACCCACAAACGACCTTGAGAAATTTTCCCCTTATATTTCGGAAGATCGGACTTCACGTTTTCGCAAGTTCTGTGGCTAAGTGTCTTGTCTCTCAGACCCCTGAAACCCAAAATTATGACACTTGGCCTTTCCTCTCTCTATTTCGTCTTTCTCCTTATCACGATTTCGGGAGTCGCAATGTCATGCAACTCATCCCCTCGACCTCCAAAACCCCAATTCCCACATTACCGGAACTCCAATGTTCGGTCACCAAAAGAAATCGACGGCTGTGATTCCCCGCTCAATCCAATGGTCAACGTGTTTTCGTGTATCATGAGTTCGAGACTCTCGATGCCAAAAACCTCATGTCAACACAAACTCCAAATTCCCGAATCTGAATATCCCGTACTGCTATTCTTTTTCGGGCTTTCCACCTTTTCGCGATTTCAAAAATTTCGTTCCTGAAATGTGTAGGTCTCCTATCTTCAGGATTTGTGAAATGCTGAACCCTGATAAGACGATGGACTTTCCTATCGGGATTTTCCCCGAACTCTAGGATTTCCACCACACGTCCTCCTATGATGGACGATCCTCAATCATTTCGCGATTTCGCGAAATCAAATGTCGAAATGCTCCGCATCCTGTCCTCTTNCCTGATAAGACGATGGACTTTCCTATCGGGATTTTCCCCGAACTCTAGGATTTCCACCACACGTCCTCCTATGATGGACGATCCTCAATCATTTCGCGATTTCGCGAAATCAAATGTCGAAATGCTCCGCATCCTGTCCTCTTGATCCTCGAAGTCCCGACATGTGAAATGCCGATGGACTCTTGATCACCGCCACGTGTCTCAACAGACAGACGGTCCTGATTCAGTTTGGGATTTCGTGACTTGCGATTCCCCGATTTCACAATTTCTTTGTCAACTCGAAATCCCGATAGCCGAAATACCGATGGGTTCTTGATCTCCACCACGTGTCCTAACGAATGGACGACTCAGATCAAATTCGAGGTTTTCACTATGAAGTGACCCGATCTCCTGTCCTCTAGACTTCCGATATCCCGAATTCTGAAATCCCGATATCCCGATTCCTTTCAGAACTTTCACTCTGTTTGTGAGGGTTTAACCCCCGTGCAACTCCTGTTACATCCCACGACTAATGGGTATATAAGTGAGGTCCGACAGCTCATGATCTCCTGATCTTGAAACTTTGGAAACAATCGTAACCCCCTTGCTTCTCTGTCAGATCGGACGACTGGCGGGAATTCGCAAATTCTCTACAGAGAATTTCGACCGTCCATCTCTTCCCTTGAGAACTTCCGCGAAATTTAAACAAAATATTTCTCTGCGTGGAACTTGTCCTCCTGTAGCACGATGTCACTGCACCTCCTTTCAATTCTTCAAGACACTTAACCTCTTGCTTCCCTTCGACGACTTTGAAGGTTCAAACCCTTCTGAGGTTTTCCACGACTTCAAGTCTTTCAGAAAAACTCCTGCTGGCACTCCTTGTGGCAGACCTTCAAACACTTTCAAGTGTTGAACTCCTTTCGACTTTGCACACTCCCTGCAACAACAGTCTCTCAACAAGTAATCCAGGTTACAAACCCCTGAAGCTTCACTCAACCTGCACACACTTTGCATGGCTCCTATGCCTAACTGCACTTTTGAGGAAATGAGGACAAAAGCTATCCTATCTGAGCTTTCAGAGACAAACCTCTCAACCCTTTGTCAACGCACTACTTGCGGACAATTCAACTGAACTCCTTGCAGGAACTCTCGCTCAGACAAAGAAACAATTGAAACTCATTTCCTAACTCTTTCTCTCTCAGACTTCAAACATAATCCCGAAATCATTCATACAAAACATAGAAAGCAAATGTACAACAGAAAGAGTAAAACCATGAACATACCATTCAACATACACATACAAGAAACAAATACAACGCCATGAATCTGAATTAAGTCTTCTTCTATGAACTCAAATCTCTGTACATGGGTGTTTTTCAAACATAGTTTCTCTATTCCAGCTCTGTATGCTCTTCTCTTGGTAATGTTCTTCACTATCATACAATAATACAATGAGGGTGTCTATATCCGTTTTCCCTCCGCTCCTAAAACTGTCAAATATGAGAATTCAAAGATACCTACTAACATTAACTAACATAAATGCCTTCTTAGTCCTTCAGACGAGAGCAGGTCGCTCAAGGTCTGATTACAATCTATAAGTACGCCTCTCCTTAACTATTACATTTACGTTTGGTGCATCCATCTTCAAAAGTTTTTAAACAATTCATCATGTGCCCAAAATGCGTTGGCGCTTGCCCCACGCTTGCTTGACGTTGGCGATGCTCCTGCATGAACAAACCTATCAAATCTATCACACCTTTACATTCTAGTAGGGGGAACCTGAATACCGAAGTCATTTTTATAGAGGATCTCACTCCTATTTCGGTTGAAGAAATGCCCCCTTCTGACTTCTTCTACAACAAGAAGAGGAGGGTTGTGGTAAAAAGAGAAATGCACCAAAAGGAGGGTTCAACTGTTAAGATACACAGAGTGTTATATGATGGTCAGACCTTAGAGGAGGCAAAATTTGCTATGGAAGTGGCAGGCACATTGGGATATTTTTCCACAACAAATCAATATTCAGTTGGGAGTCTAGCAGAACAACTGAAACAGAAGGATCTGTTGGTGAAACAATTGCAAAACCAAATAAAGACTGTGGAACAAAGTGTGAGAAATGAGATGAATAAAGGTTTTGAGTAGATCATAGCCCGTGACAGACAGGAAATCCAACAACTCAAAATCAGTCTTGATGAAATGCATACAAATTCACAAGAAAATAGAGAAATGGCCATTAAATAGGAAGAGTTGGTTAAACAACTGCAGGCTAAAGTAAACTTGACTGAGAACATGGTAGTGGATATGGAAATTTTCCAAGCCCAGGCATTGGAGGTGCACGAGAAGCTGGAATCAACCCAACAAAACCTTTTGACTAAAGTAGAAGCTGTTCAAAACTATTATCAGGCGGTAGACCATTCTTTAAATAACATTCACCTAAAGGAGAGAGAGGCCATTGCAGCTTGAGTTACATTCTAGGAGGCCATTTTATCAACAACAAAGGATGTAGTATCCAGGGCCACTAGATTGTCTCTTTCAAGGAAAACTCGAGGTGATATAGTACTGAAAACCTGGGAGGCCAATTTAGTTGAAAGTAAAAGGTTAGCCTGGGAAGTGAAGAAAGCTTGTGAAGAGGCATGTTCTTCACTTGAAAAAGAGTAACAGGACATTGAAATAGAAAATATCTCTGAAGCCTCGGGGCAAATTGATATTGCAAAGAATCAACTTCATTCCAAGATGAGCATGGAAGAAGCCCGGGCCACAATCCCGCAATTGAAACAAATTGACATTATCCAGATTAATAAGTGGATAGTCAATCCTAGTCTGCTACTATAGTCTATATATTTAGAAGCCAGGAGAATGGAAGATAGGCTTCCTCACATAGAAAATAAGTTATATGCTTTTGAGGTGAATGACACAATAGAGCCTTCTAGGTTGGTGGTGCAGTTCGTAGGTAGATGTGTTCAGTGTGTCGATCAAGGAAAAGCCAACACATCTAGGAACAAATGAGACAACATGTGCGTACCATTCACACAGGTCATGATTAGAGGCCAACTGTTTCTGAGCTGGAGGACAAGAAGAAGAAACGTCTCTGCCAATAGGCGAAGAGACATAGAAGATGCAAATGAAACTATTCAAATTTCACATATTGTAATATTTACTGTTTTTGAATTATGAGAATGCCAACCGCATAGGGTTGAGATAATTTTTGTATAAATGCATAGTTTGAAGACTTAACACAGGCTGCTTCTTGTCAAATGTAATAGAGATAACTCTCCTTTTGTGAGAATTAATACAAGTGCAGACAAGGATTCCAACCTTTGTGCAGTTTGAGTTATGTTTTCGTCTTGTATTCAATATTTCTAGTTTTCCTTATGTTATTCCTTGATAAGTGAGTGATTGCAATTTAGTACCACTACTACTGTAGTCACATTTTATCGGTTGTTTGATAAGCAAGCAATTTTTCCTCTGTATTTTCTATAAGTAAATACAAGACCTATCAACTACTTGGATTACTATATCTCATATCCTTTCAAGGGTGCATTCCTTAATTTCTTCTATTGTGAACAAGGTAAATTCATCTTGCATTGATGCCTCATTTTGATTAACAGTTTTGTAAGTTTCCCTCACATCATTTGATTTTATAAATCGACCCAGACGACAAATTACAACCTCTATCTCGTTCTTTCATTATTTTCATTTGAGGATTAATTCTTATATAACTAATGGAAGAAGAAACACCTTTGAAAACTTTCCTTTATATTTATGATGCCTTGACATTACCCTTTAGAGCCTTAAGTGTAATCCCAAAAACAACACAATCCAAGTGG
The DNA here is from genome assembly GCA_010110895.2 of Picea sitchensis. NCBI lineage: Eukaryota > Viridiplantae > Streptophyta > Pinopsida > Pinales > Pinaceae > Picea > Picea sitchensis. The sequence continues at coordinate 20,215 of SNQJ01S0111008.1, read as the reverse complement.
TTGAATCATATGTTGACAAGTGGAAAGGGATAGCCAATGAGAGGTCACCATGTGGTGACCTCCCATTGACCAATATTGGTTAGTGTTTACCAAAATGCTATGGGACTCAATGGGGTCGAACCCGCGACCTGTCAAAGTCTTAACATAGCCTTTACTACCATCATGCCATCACATAAAACTTAACCTATCTATGGCACAAATTATATTTAAATTTGTATTAAAGTTTGAATGGGCAGAAAAAAGGCCTGAGGGCCTAATCCCTCGACCCTAGCCCTTGGTTCATTGTATACCATATAACCATGCTATATTCATAGGAGGTTGTTAATACATATGTTATTTATAACATATGGTTTCAACCATATGTTAAACAATTCAAACAAAAATGACATGATATATAGCGGTTGGTGGGGCTTGAACCCTGACTTGCCATATATAACCACAATGTTTTAACCAATGAACCATGTATATGGTTTGTTAAAACAAACCAACCATTTTGTATTCAAATCTTGCCAAAAATTTTGGAAATTGGTTAAGGGGCGTGCCCTATTTAATGGTGCGCGACCCAAGGTTATGGGAGGACATTATTTTATGTAGAGCTACATCTCGAAGTGTGTGTCGAGGGTACAAGGGCTTTAAGGCTACATAGAAAAGTGTGCCACAGGGTTTCGACACGCAAATGTAAGAATTTTATAGTCATTTTTCACGATTTTTCATAAGGAATCCAACGATGCATTATGTTTCTGCATTTGAGCAACATGTAAAAAGGTTATTGTAAAACACAAGCATTGAGCATCAATAAAGAGGTCTCTATTGGAAGAGGACTTGGAGAGGTAGCCCAAATTGGGTGAACTCCGTTATCCAACTCATGTATGTGATTTCATTATTGTTTTTCATTTTGGGCTCAATTATTTGCAAGTTATTTATCATTAAAGTGTGAATGGTTAGATAAGTTTTTTTTTCACATGTAAATTGTAAATAGTCAAGCGATCATTATTATTTTGAGGATCAAATAGATGTTTATGTGTAATTAAATTAATCAACATCTAAGAATTTTTCGGATCAAGTGTGATCCGGGAGGATCTAAGGAACGCTCACAGAGGTCCCAAGGGATCCATAAAATCTCAACATTTGACCGTCTCAAATGATCGATAAAAGGACATCAATGTGTAGAGCTCGTCATTAACTTTCCAACAACACAAACTGTATGTCAAACAGAGTTTGTATGCATAAGTTATGAGCGGTCAAATTTCCAATCAAACCTAGCAAAAGGTCAAAGGGCAAAGTAAAAAGGGTGACACATGTCACCACTTCAAGGGTGACACGTGGCCTTTGTACAACTTATGTGGGAGACAGATCAACATGGCATGGCATCACAATTGGCAAGGTGACTGGGCAAGTCGTACATCCAAGTGGTCGAATCATGTGTTGGCAAGTGGCAAGGAATAGCCAATGAGAGGTCACCACGTGGCAACCTCCCATTGACCTATATTGGTTGATGTTTACCAAAATTTTGGGAGTCGATGGGGGTCGAATTTGCGACCTCCCAAAGATCTTACCAAATCTTTGTTTTCGATACACCATATCGATGATTCTTAACCATATATGTGTTCATATGTATTTTAATTTTTATTAAAGTTTGAATGGGTAGAAAAAGGGTCGAGGGCCTAAGCCCTCGATCCTAGCCCTTGGTTCATTGTATACCATATAACCATTTTATATTCGTGGGAGGTTGTTAACACGTGTTATTTATAACATATGATTTTAACCATATGTTAAACGGTTGAAACAAAACGACGAGAATATATGGTGGTCGATGGGGCTCTAAACCCCAACTTTATAACCAACATGCCAACAAGTCCTGCTTGTTACAGTATTCCTCCACATTTAATGTTAAGTTACATTAATTTGTAGACGAGGGGTTAGGGCCATGACCTATTTATGGGCGCAGATCCCAACACTTAGACATGCATTCCCATGTTCAGATAGATCCCAAGGCATATATTTTGGTGTAGGGAATGGATTCCAAGGTAGTACAAATTGTCTCGATTTGCATGCAAAGGAAGAGGTCAAGTATGGTTGTCTCGTAAAGCATGCCATGAGGTATATTGTCCAAACATAAGCAACTTTATACTCATTTTTCACAATTTTTCACAAGGATCATGAATTTGAGGTCTATTTTATGATTAGAGGTCATTTATAAAAGTATTCATCCAAATTTCCATTAATGAGCTTTTAGCGTATTGTTTTGTGTGCCGAAAAGGGTGAAATTGAGCTAGTTCAGAACTTGGTTGAATTTATACTCAAATTTCCCAGAATTTCACAAGGATTCTAATGGTGAAATTATTTTCTTGTTTTGAGTAGTGGAATTAAAGAGAGTCCATTAAATTGGCTTTTTGTAAGCTCATATTGTAATGTAATTGGTGTTTTGAGATGACGGAGAACAATCATGCTATCCAAAGGGACTTTGAAGATGAAGTGATGTATGTCATTTACATATGTAATTTGAGTTCTTTTATTTTATGTTGTGTCATTTCATCATTCTACAAAGTAATCATCATTTTATGAGTTTTTGGATAAAGAGCACATCATCATTTTTCTGCAAATCACCTCAATACGATCACAAAATTAATTATGAATCAAGTTAGATGTTGCATGTCTATATGGTAAAGTAATAAGTGGTGTCTAAGGATTTTCGAATCAAGTGGTATCAAAGCTAGTTTTGACGTGTATTTTCAAGCTATTGATGTGATGTGATCCAAGAATTTAGTTGGTGAAGATTTTGAAGACTCTTATCAAGAGGATAAGATGAGTAAAGTTCTCATGAAGTTGAAGCTGCAAAAGAATATTAATTGACAGATCTAGAAGGAGAATTCTGAGTTAAAGATGTAGTTGCATTATCTTTAGGAAGAGAAGTAGAAGTTGCAAGATCGAATGTTATGTCACGAGGAATTCCATAAAGGTATTTTTTATGAGTTAGAAAGAAAGTTATGGATTAGGAATCAAGTATTGGCACCGTCAATACCAATCCATGAAGATTGGCAGGCTGAGAATGTAAAGTCTCCAATGCAAAAGGGACAAATTCTTTCGAAAGGCATGATCGAGGAAGATGACTCCTCATATTACTCTTTTTCCCGTCAAGATGGAGAATCCTTGAGGATAGTTTAAGAAAGGAGAACTTCAGATGAAGAGGTCCTTCATAAATAGTTAGTGTTACATTCTAGTCCAGAGAAAGGTAACACGTACAAGACATCTCCAAAGAAAGATGTGCATGCTAAAGGAGAAGGAATTAAGACTTTTCCCACTAGTGAATGGTCTAGATATCCATGTGCTTCCTATGGAACTAAAAACCATGACGTGGATAAGTGTCGAAGAAGACAATATGTGCAAGTAAATCCCTCCAAGAACAAGGCTAAAGGTAAATATAATTTCTCAAAACAAAGAAAAAGGGGGGATGATAAGAAGGGATCGTGGTTCCAAGATGGGAACAAGACACTCTGATCTTATTTTGGTAAGAGTGGACATCGGATCGAGAAGTGTTGGACATTTTACCCGCACTTATATCCAAAGTAGAACATAAAGCATGTAAAGGCAATTGCAAGAAGACAAGCAACAACTCCAAATGTAGTTAATTGTCTCACTGAAAGGTTTGGGAAAGAATACTTCCTAATGGATGGTCTTGGAAAAGTGACCCATGAAGACATCGAGGAATGGTTCATGGATAGTGGCTCATCTCTCCACATGACCAGGATGAGATCAATATTCTTGACTTTCTTAGAGTCCGACACATATTTCTTCGTAGGATCTGGGACCAACACCAAACAAGCAATAAGGGGGTATGGATATGTAAGATTCCAACTCAAGTCGGGAGGATATATGAGAATAGAACATATGTTGTATGTTCCAAAATTAAAGGTAAACCTACTTTCAGTTGTGGAATTTGAAGATGAAGGCTATGCAGTCGCATTCTAGAATGGCCATGTACTTGTGTGTTCAAGGGAAGCTGCTGCAGACACAACAATGGTGCTTGGTATTCACAAAGAGAGATTATATAGGCTACTGGGAAGGCCTATAGTTTGGTCTAATGGTTACTTAGATTCAACATCATATTTTGCATCAAATTCAACGTCAGATTCAATATCAACGTTAGATTCAATATCAACGTCAGAGGCATTGTTAGAGGTCGAAAGCTGCAAGGCTCCTCCTAGTACAATGAGAACAATGACTCCATAAGTAAACCATCTAAAAATTTCATTGTAAATGTGTACGTTTGTAAATGTAATATGCATATTGTTGAGGAAAAGGTATGAGGAACCTCACTCCAACATTTTCAAAGCTTACTTGGCTAGGGTAAGATAGTTGGGATGATCACCTGGGGTTTATAGCCTTGGAAAAAATTATCGACTGATTCTCAAGTAATACTTACAAGGAACCAATGTTTTCCTTTTTTATAATTAAATTGTGCAAAAGAAGAAAGTAAAAATACATATGTACTATGTTTGAGAATTAAGGAACAAATGAAATACAAATATGAAAGTAATATCAGAATACACATGTGAGATCAAAATCAACAAAGCAATTTTATTAATTTCACTCCAAGTTACAATCATAACCTTCTTTTCAAACCTTTGGGAGGGTAAGGACCAAGATCATATTTAGAGGTCTTCGATGGGAACCATACAAAAAGAATTTGAAAACAACTGAAGACTGAGACTAGAAATTTGGATCAACTTCGCCATGAAAGTATCATCTGCTAACTCTGCAAAATATTCCCTATTAGTAATGAAAGCTAATTCATGAACACATTATAATACACAGACTGCCAAGATTAAATGATCAACCTTTCTAGAATAAGTTGTTGAATAATGTATCTCAATCTTTGAATCCTGCTATCTTCAATAAGACCCTGCTATCAACAAAAAGGTCAAGACTCTATGATAACTCATTACGAAAGAAAGTAATTAATCTCACAAGTTTAAGAGCAGACCTTTATCAAAAATTTCTTTCTTTGTTCTCCCTCTTGTCCCTTCCTTTGATCAACTTTTATCTTCCTCAAAATAAGTTGTGGTAGTTTCAAACTACCTTTTGTTAAGTCATAAATGACTTAATATTAGTTAGGGACAAATATTGAATAATAATAATAGATAAAGGGTTTAATAAATAATAACCAATAGGTGGGACCCCTAATTCCTTTAAATCCTTTTAAGTTTGATTTCCTCCTTGTTTCTCCTTAATTTATTTAAATAATAAATCATGCCACATTATCAAGCATATACATAAACAATAATTGTTATCAACCCCTTGTGTCTCCCAAAATAATCCATATATATACCAAATAAATAAAATTTATTTTCCACCACGAAAAGAAATTATTGATTGGTTGCCCAAAAATAAAGATAATAGTATCAAGCTATCCAAAAAAAGTCAAAACATAAACAAACTGTCCACCACCAGAAACAAACATGAAATCTCAAAAGCCATATTTATTGTGTGAAGCAGTCTGCTTCTTCTCACTGCTTACTGCCTTTTCTTCTTTGTTTGTTGAGTGGGCCTTCTCAGTGTGTGGTTGATTAGATGCCCGAGGATGAAATTCATTGAGGGTTGGAGATGGTTCATTGATTTGTTGGGCATGTGAGGTGACAGACTGAGAGGAATCATTAAATGACTTAGAACGAGTGACCATTTTTTTACTTTTGCTTGACATAGGCTCATGGATGGTTGTATTGAGTCTTTTGATTGGATGTGAGGACCGAACATGCGATGTAATATGATCAATATATTGTGCATGTTGGTTGAGTGGAGATGGATGTGGTAATGGAAATGAAATTGTGGGCCAACCATCATGATGAACTACATGGGAATGAACAATATCATGCTAGCCATCATTGATGGGAACCTTTGGATAGAGGGACACATGAGCTGGAACATGGACATTTGAAATACTTGGGAAAGGTTGGTAAGGAGGCCTTTCTGGTCTATTATGTGGCTGAAACACTCCTTGTCCCACTAAGTTAAAAAACCCAGCTTGAAATAGTTGATTCAACTCTTGAGGATCAACATAAAAATTAATGGAATATCTAGGTCTCTTGTTGCCTCTCTGCCAAAAAATGTTTCTGCCTCTTCCCCCACCTCTACCATGGCTTCCTCTGCTAAATAAATTCATTGTCTAAAACAAAACTTAGATCATAATATGAAACAAGAAATACGAATCAACCATCAATTTACTTTCCTAAAGATAAATTTAAAATATTGGCTCTTATCAGTTCACACACTAGCATGCATGCAATCTATTCATTACTCTGCATGTAACAATCATAGTCATTCTGCTAACTTAGATCCTCAGCTGTCATTATTTAGAACGAGGAAATTTAATGAAATAAGGGATGTGATTGGATTTGTAATGAATGCAAAGTGGAATGCATGAAAGGGAAACAATGGTTACTATACTAAACAAGATTAATTCTCAACCCAAAAATCAACTTTTATAATCATATCAACTTCCATTCTCGACTGTGGATTTCATCAATATTACTTAATGTTCCAATTCAATTTCCTTTTATCAATCTTCCCAAATTATAGGGCCTCTATAAAATCACATTTTCCTTTAGAATAGAACACAAGAATAATAAAATGATTCTGGGAAAAATTAGGGCTTTATGATTTGCGTAAAGTGAAATTATGGATAGGAAATGAAAATGATCGATGTTATTTTCTGTAAACAACTTATCATCCATCAATCATCAATTAATGTGATCAATTCCAGGACTCAAAATATAACCGTGTACTTTTTCCCTTTTGATTCTTTGAAACCCAATTCATTAATCAAAATGTATTAACAAACATTTTGGAAAGTTCTTCTTTATAGATTCTTGTAAGGAGGGCCATATCTAAATTCTTTTAAAATATGGCCATTTGAACTTTGTTTTACCAAACATACTTAATCTATAGAATTCATCATAAGAACATGATGAATCAAATCTAATATTAATCCAACAGAGTACAAGAGTAACTCTCATCCTTGAGTTGCCATATATATTGTTCATATAAATTGCCAATTAAATAACTGTCAAAGACTGGGTATCATCAAAGTAGGGATTTCTTTTGAATTTTTTTGTAAATGACTAGATTTGAAATCAATATGCCAATCAATTACAAGCCCAAAAATATGATGTTGACTACACACATTCTTATCAATTTCATACAACATTTCCAATATTGTTATGTGTATATAATTACTTGCAAAACCGAATATCAACAAGCATGCCTGGATGTTGATGACAAAGTCAAGAAAACCGAATGTAGGGTTTCATAATAACTCAAAAATTATTCTTGAATCCCCAAAATAGAGCAAGTCGATACAGAAAAGCAAGTCAAAACCCAAGATTTTGAATCCTTTTAGAATCATAAAACCATAACCCATTAACTGCAAGCGGATACCAACAAGATGTATGTCAAATTGAAACTAGTTTGAAACCCATTCATATGCCTCAAAGAATTCTCACAACAAGTTGTGCTACCAGTACAATGATCACAAATAATTGATTGGTATTTCCTTTTGAACAGTTGAAATGATAATTTGATAGTGTATAGTTGCTTTTGTTTGTTTTAAAACAAAATGCACAACAAATGTAAAAAGAACCAATGGTGCACGATAACAAACCATTATCATAACAAACCCATATAAGCAACACCAAAATGTATTCAACACTGGTGAAATCTGTAACTTCATTTGAAATTCCCTTTTCCTTTTAAAACCAAATTGCATCATAAGTTGCAATGCAAAACCCAGGTCGCAAGTATCATTGTTGTTCAAAACCTAGTGATTTTTTTATTTCATATTAACCCAAAACACATAATAAATTTCCATTCACAGTCTCTTAAATATCCATGCACAACACAGAGTCACACTCATAACACACATACAACATGCAACTGAGCTTGAGCCAATATTCAAAATTATCTGAGCATAATAGCTTATTGATGCAAAAAGAGAAAAAAATGTCCATACCTGTCCAAGTCGACTAAATAGCCACGAAAGAACAACCAAAGATCGTTATCCAACCACCAATATGAGCTTTAGAATCCAAAACCCTCGACTAACAACAAAACATTTCCAAACAAGTGATAGTGCAAAAAGGTGGTATACCTCAAGAAAGAAACCCAACAGAGAGTGCATTAATTCCTCTTTAATTCACGTCGCTTCAACATAACAAAAACCGACCAACGTTTCCATGATAACCAAACAAAAATTACACGGTGGAACGCGCTCAATCGCCAGCTCAGACACAAAATAGAGGTCAGTACCACGCATTGAAAAATAACAGACTCACAATCTTACATATCCCAAAACTATTATTATACCACATTCACAAATAACACAACGTGTCAACACCTAATACACCAACGATACTACTGTTGGAAGATTGGTTGTTGTCATTGATGTCAACCCTAGTCATTGGTTTTGGACCCCAAGATTGATGAAGGTATTTGGACATGAAGGACAATGCACATGCAAATACAACACCCATGGATGGATAGTATACATCATGTTATTTCTGGTGGTAGGTGGCACGTCACGTGGATCCTCATGGTTGAGGAGAAATGAATTTTTGAAGCTGACAAAGTGAGTTGAAGAAGGAAGTATAGGTCGGCCCTGAAGATAATTAAAGAAACGAATTACAAAATAAGAAAGTGTCAGGTCGGCCCTAATGTTAAAAGGAAGTGGCATAAAGGGTATACATACATCTCACTAAACATTTATTTTTCAACACACACAAGTTTGTTAATGAACAAGGAGATATAAGTCGAATTTTAGATGAAATCTGAAGTAAAGAAGGCCGAATTTCAAGGGAGGATGAAGTCTCTTGGTGATGTGTTATAAGGTATGTTATTTATAAGTCATCTTACCATTTTTCGCTATAACTTTGTTTCTAGAACGATTCAGATGTTTAAATTCAGAGGCTATCGAGAAGACATATCTATGTACATGTGGTAAAAATTTCAGTTGTTTATTCGCTATAATTTTGGAGAAACACTTTGTGGAAGGTTTTTGACTAGTCCTGAAGCTAGTCATAAACAGGTGTTCTGGGTAAAACAATCATAAATTCTTCATAGAGAATCCAAATGAAGTGAGACCAATTGCATTGGAAAGAGTATGAACTGTAGTTTTCTGTGTATGAAATTAAGAATATTATGTTAAATATTGAGCACGGGGAATTATGTACAAGTTAGCACTCCTGAATAAACCAGAATTGAATAAGGTCTACCATTTTCTCTAGAACTCCTTTTTTGGGAGGATTCAAGGAGTGAAAATTGGAGGATTTTCAGATAATACATTGAGTAATATTATCTATAGGATCAGAGTATTCCAAGAAGTGAAGAATTTCAGAAGTTGAAGAAGTCTCAAGAAGCATTATCAGGTTCTATGTGATGGTTGGTTGATGGTGATAATTTAATGTAAAGTTTTATTATCTCTCATATATTCTTGGGTGGAAGGAAGGGGAAAGGATGGAGAGGTCACACCTCTCTTGATATCGGAGGATTGTATCTTCCTTTTGGAGGTTTATCCCTCCCTTTATATTTGGAAGCTGTAGCTTCCCTTGAAAGTCATTACTTCCCTTGAACAATAACTTTTGATTATTTCTCATATATTGTGCATGGTGTATTGTGGTGTATTGGTGTAACTCTTCTACTATTGTTCATTGCTCATTGGATACAATTGAATATATAATCTGGTTGAAGTATAAGTTTATTTTGTTTTGAAATTGTACTTGATACTTATTCCCCCCCCTCTCAGTATTAACAACCACCTTAACAATCAAACAACGTGCTATATGGTATCCATATGATATGTGAACTTTATTACAAGTTGACTTCACAACAACCCCGTATGATATTTCAAATTTAACATGATACTATTTTGTTATATGATATATATGTGCATCCAATGAAACTTAACCATCCTTTTAAATATGTCGTAAGCCATATTATAACAACAAAATTTTAAAACTTTATAATCGAAAGTAGCATAACTCTGGCACAATAGGTCTTTCCCCTTTTTCTTTTCCTTTTAGAACATGGAAACGATATATTTAATGCAATTTGAGGATGAGGAGCATTATAGATCGTTGTCGAAGAAACCATTTGTGCATGTGTGATATGATAGAATATGAAATTGTGATCTAATAAAGTCATTTGTTTGCAAGCTGCATTTCTTTCTTAAAGAAAAAGGAGCGAAATCAACTTAATATAGTTTTTTTAAGGGGTTTGACCTACTAGTTAGATAATATAGTAATAAAATAAATATAGTGCATTGCAATATTTTGCAGGCATGATTCTTGTTGTGCATTTTTGCATCAACACAAATGTGTATATCTCCTAAATTCTATTAGAAGGCTTGTAAGCCACTCATTGTAAATTATGAGAGTGAGAGGGACTCAGTGAAATTTCTATATTGCCACCTTATATGTTGATAAGAGTGAGGGATTTTGTAAGAGAGCTTCTATATTTCCACCTTATATAATATTGAGAGTGACAGGAATCTTATTAAAAGAGATTTCTAGATAGCCACCTTACATATTGTTAGAAGTGAGAGGAATCTCGTTAAAAGGATTTCTATATAGCCACTTTGTTTTAGAGTGAGAGGAATCTTGTTATAAATATTTCTAAGCCTTTAGACAACAATATAGACAATTTTATTGTCTCGTCATCAGCTAAAGTATTATATATGGATCAAATTGTCTAAAGTCAACATTCTTGATTTTGAAGAACTGAAAGTGAAGGAACATAAGGATGTAGGCAGTTGGAACATGTAGATCAGAAGTGAAAAGAGAATCGAAGTAATGAAAAAATTTCTAGAGCTGGTAAAGGAGACATAATCCTCTTAAAAAATAAGAGGCAAAAAGGTGCATGCTATAAGCATCTTTAAAATACTATGTCATGTTTGTGTGGATGTATACCTTGAATAGAAGCAAGTCAAGTACAGATGGTAACAATACAGATCAATTTTTTTTCAAGACATGAGAGTAATGAATAGGGAATTCATCCAAAGAATCCTATAGATACATCAACAATATAGGAATAGTGAGTCTAGAAGGGCAAGGCATAGATCAACATTCGACTTGGTTTCCGATTGGATGAGATAGACTATATTTAACAAAGGGAGATGGGAGTGGATATTGAATACATGATACATGTATTGCATAGATTCAATGACCATGACTTTTGTTGTCAGGGAATTTATGAGCTAGAACTAGATCTGTTAGCGATAGTGTCAAATGCCAGAGTCAGAGCCATATTCTAGAGAAGTAGACAAAAGTACACTAATCTAGTACCTAAGGTTGAAGACCCAAGATGAATACTAAATTCCAAAAGATTCAACAAGATGGAAGAGTGAATTATCATCACTAAGTTGTTGAATATCTATACTTTTGGAGGTCTAAAAGTTCTTCAGTGGGAAGCTGTTATCCAGGAGGATCTAAGGAATGCTCACAGAGTTCCAGGAGGATCCAAAATGCTCACCAAAGTCCCAGCGGATCCATAAAAACTCAAAATTTGACTGTCTCAAATGATCGAGAAAAGGACATCAATGCGTAGAGATCGTCATCATCTTTCCAACGACGCAAACACCAAGCCAAACAAAGTTTGCATGCAAAAGTTATGAGCGGTAAAAGTTCTAGTCAAACCCGACAAAAGGTCAAAGGGAAAAGTAAAAAGGGTGACACATGTCACCGCTGCAAGGGTGACACGTGGCCTTTGTACAACTTATGTGGCAGAAAAATCAACATGATGTGGCATGACAGTTGGCAAGGTTACTGGGCAAGTCATACATCCAAGTGGTCGAATCATATGTTGACAAGTGGCAAGGGATAACCAATGAAAGGCCGCCACGTGGTGACCTCCCATTGGCCTAATTTGTTGGTGTTTACCAAAATTTTGGGAGTCGATGGGGGTCGAACTCGCGACCTCCCAAATACCTTACCAAACCTCCATTGCCAATACACCATACCAATGATTCTTAACCATATATGTGTTCATATATATTTAAATTTGTATATTTTTTTTCATGTGGTTCATGACACCAGATATCGGTGCTCGCTACGTCCATGGAAACCCCCTAGAATCTGTGAGAGAACATAGGAAGGATGGGTATTTTTAGAATATTGGGGGCTCAACAACAAGAGCATTTTATAGACCCATTTAAGGGCACAACATGTCACTTACAAGGAATTGAACCTGGGTGGCGAGGGTAGCAATCATTCCTCCCAACCACCCAAGCTACATCCAATGGACATTTAATTTTATATTAAAGTTTGAATGCATGGAAAAAGGGCCGAGGGCCTAAGCCATCAACCCTAGCCCTCAGTTCATTGTATACCATATAACCATGTTATATTCGCGAGAGGTTGTTAACACATATGCTATTTATAACATATGGTTTTAACCATATGTTAAATGGTTCAAACAAAACGACGAGAATATATGGCGGTTGGTGGGGCTCAAACCCCCAACTTGCCATATATAACCACAACGTTCTAACCAACATGCCCACAAGTCTCGCTTGTTATGGGATTCCTCCACATTTAATGTTAAGTTACATTAAGTTGCATACAAGGGGTTAGGGCCGCAACCTATTTATGGGCAAGGATCCCAACAATCAGACACACATTCCCATGTTTGGCGTTCACATAGATCCCGAGGCATATATTTTTATGTAGGGAATGGATTCTAAGATAGTACATATTTTCTCGATTTGCGTGCAAAGGAAGAGACCAAGTATGATTGTCTCGTAAAGCATGCCATGAGGTATACTGTCCAAACATAGGCAACTTTATACTCATTTTTCATGATTTTTTGTAAGAATCATGAAGTTGAGGTCTATTTTATGATCATAGGTCATTTTTAAAAGTCTTAGTCCAAATTCCATTAATGAGCTTTTAGTGCATTCTTTTACGTGCCGAAAATGGGTGAAATTTAGCCAGTTCAGAACTTGGTTGACTTTATACTCAAATTTCTTAGAATTTCACAAGGATTCTAATGGTGAACTTATTTTCTTGTTTTTAGTAGTGTAATTAAAGCGAGTCCATTAATTTGGCTTTTTGTAAGCTCATATTGTAATGTAATTGGTGTTTTGAAATGATGGAGAACAATCATGTTATCTAAAGGGACTTTGAAGATGAAGTGATGTATGTCATTTACATATGTAATTTGAGTTCTTTTATTTTCTACTATGTCATCTCATAATTTTGCAAAGTAATAATCATTTTATGAGTTTTTGGATAAAGAGCACATCATCATTTTTCTGCAAATCACCTCAATACAATTAGGAAATTAATTCTGAATCAAGTTAGATGTTGCATGTATATATGGTAAAGTAATAAGTGGTGTCTAAGGATTTTTGGATCACCCTAGAACCCTCTTATAGACCTGCCACGACTTAGATTTGAACCTCATTTTTATCTCTTCATATATGTTTTGTCCATATCTTGAGGGGGTTCCCGACATATTGATGTTGTTTTATGACCGCTTATGCATTTGTTGCTCGTGTCATGCTTCCCATTTCCATACTGTTGTTTTCCTTACTCTTGCATATTGCTATTGCTACAACACTTGACCACACACCTCTTGCATTATTTGACCTCTTTTTTGAGACCATTTACCTATGGAGAGAACAACTTCTAAGAGTGGACCTCAATTTCTAGCACCCATTTTCATTCATGTTGCTTAGGTTAATTCCATGCACTTGGAATACAAAAGCATGTTGTTAAGCCACTCGTTGTTTCCATATGAGCAAAATTTTAACTCTTTTTTGTACTCGTTAAACCATGAAAAAGACACCTAGATGAGCTCACTTTTAACTATTTTTTGTGCTCCTTAAATGTTGAAAAAGACACCTAGATGAGCTCACTTTTAAATATTTTTCATGCTCCTTAAACCATGAAAAATACACCATTCCGAGTATCCTTTCAACTCTTTTCTCGGGCTCATAAAAAGACACAAAAAATACACCTTCCAAGTATACTTTTAACTCTTTTTCAGGCTTTCTAAAACCATACAAAAAAGACACTACCAAGCACACTTTTACTTCTCTTTTACACTCGTTAAAACATGAATGAGACACACAAAAACAAAAAAAAAAGAGGTGTTTTTTTACCATTGACCTGTATTCATGAAATGGAAACATGAGACGTGTCACCCTTGAACATGGCACCTGTTTGTGTCATTGTATTAGAGTTGGGTTATATCTTGTGTAGGATACATACCATCAATAAGAGTCACATTTACTCCTTCGACTGGTTATTCTTCCAGTCAACATAGAGAGTGCTTCAATGCCTCCTATGTTGTTGCACTATACCAATGGTTCCCTTGAGTCTTGATGCTAAGTCATCATCATGCCATGCTATATGTTCAAGGGAATTTAAGCACGAGTCAACCATCTACAATTTTTTTGACCTTTCGAGTCGGCCATCCATGTGTTAGTTGTACTTTGTTATTCTATCTCTTCACATAATCTCTTAGTGTATGTTTCATGTCAATTGATGGGGGATACCTTAAGGCCCTCCTTTGATAGATATATTCCTATAGAATTCAACACATTATCTAAGAGAGGGATCTAGAAACCAACTAGTACCTTGGAGCTTACAATATTTCATGATAGGCTTGCTCACAATTGACAATGGGTTTAGATCATTGACTCCCAATCGATTGATTCTACGAGTGTTCGACATCAGATCCTCTATTCACACTCGCTAAATTGTATCGGGTACCTTGGGGTCCATTTTTTTCATTGATGGGTCCCCACACATGTTAATGGTATACCTCAATGACCAGTAATCAAACGGTTTCTACCATGCTTGACATCAACTCATTTATTTGCATGTTGTAGAATCGTACCATTGGGGTTTGGGATGAAGACCTTAGGTTTGGGGTCACATCACTCATTCATGATCACCCCTCCTAAGTTGCGATGGAGTATATCACTTATGTATGATTAATTTGAAGACTTCGAAGGCACCCTCCTTAATGCTCGATATCTTCCTGATATATATAATATGACAGATCCACATTGTATTTTCTCATGGCTATGATCTTGTTGATGACATGGATCCACCATGTATTCTTTCGTGGCCAAGGTATTGCATATTCACTTCATGGATCCATAGTGTATTATGTTGGTGGCCATGCTTTATTTCCCTTCTAAGCATGGATATGCCTACCTCATGGATGATCTATATACTTCGTGTCTAATTGCAAGTACTCATTTGCTTCTTTATCTCTTTTCTATCTCCTCGTGCTACCTCACATTGGTGACCTTTATAGTAATGTGTTTCAGTCATTCGTTCCTCTCCTAACCTCACACATTAGGGGGCATTTGTTACAGCCTTATTTTCCACCCTTGAGAGTCTCATGGAGGACACACAGTGGATATCATACTAAGACACATCCTTCTGCCCAAGATTCAAGTATTTTTGAGGTAGGTTGAACTTGAATTGCTAAATAGAGCATGATTGGTCGCTAGCTACATAACATTTCATCCTCAACCGCTTGCTTCTTATACTATAACTAGGTCGTGATCACCTCTATAACATTATAGAATTCATGAATTTCGAGGATATCAGTCCTAGATGAAATGGGTATCTCATGGCAGGAGCTTGGGAAATATTAATCACTGAAAGTTCATTAAGTTATAGAGATCTAGAACCATCTACTAGCCTCCTCCACCAATATATATATATATATATTATTGGAGGAGGAAGAAACATTTGCAGAGATATGTTGTTGGATTTTTAGAGGACCTTCTCCACACAGTTCAACTTCAGTTTAGGTTTTCCTTGCTTGTTTGAGAGTTGAAGAGGAGAAACATCAAGGATCTTAAGGAGGATCTCATCATGCATTCAATGAAACAAAATATTGATGTACTTCTCCATTTTATACTGATATAAAAATATTGCAACACCTTAGGTTTTGAGCCCCATATTAAATAATGTATTTGTTAAACTGCTGAGAGGCTAGAGTGCCCAAACAATAAAAATAGTCCAGCGTGCCTAAGAAAAATAATGTTTTGATCATTATTAATAACAAATACATCATTGGATGCTAGACAGACAAGGACTAGAGTTATAGGGGGCTATGATTCCACAAGAGAGGGGGGCTTGAGGGGCCAAGTGTTTATTTCATTTTTTTAATTACCCATTTTGTTTAATGGGGGAAATCAGTTACATGAGATTCTTAGAGGAAGGCCATGAGGTTCTTGATTCCCAAGAATTACATAAACCCATCCCTGGTCTATTGGGGGGTTCGTTCTCTCTCTCACTCCCATTCTCACTCTTGTTCTTCTGCTGGTTGCCTCACTAACACATTCATTCATTCACTCCTTCACTCACTTGCTTGATGTTCACCCCTTTTGTGGAGATTACACTTCATTCTCTCCCTCACTCATTCATCTTTCCTCATGATGCGTGTCTTGGCTCAGGAAAGGAAGACGAGCTACTGAAGTGCACCCATGTTATTATTGGTTGTAGATATTGTTGGTGTAATCCATCCATGATTTGAGACTTGCATGTCTAGATGCATGGTTTGTGTCCATCTTTGCTCACAACTGCGAGTCCTGAGAGTCCTAGCATGGAGATTTTGGACCAACTGCATTGGATCCCTAGAAGGAGAAGGACTGCCTAAGGGACTATGTGGCATAGAAAGGTGGGGGCCCATTCTCTTGGGTTGTGCAAGATGGATAGAAGAGAGTTGGGTACTTGGATTTTTGTGGGTGTTGGGAAGCCTGTGAGAGATTGAGTGTTGATTGGTTTGGGAAGATGAGTAACACTTTGGAACCGTCCTTGTGGATTCATAGTCCTGGCTCGGGGGTGACATTACAATTGAGACTTGGAACAACATTGTCTATGGTTGGATGGAACGTCCTTGGTCTGTAACCAATCGGTGGTTTTCTTATATAAAATATAAGCGCTCTCTATCATGGTATTATTTACTTGTGTATTATTTATTCCACCGTGTATTTATTTATCGTTGAATTCAATATTTAGAGTATGCATGCTTGCTGGTTATGGTTATGCATGTCATATGCTTCATTGCTTTTGTGTTTATCATGAATCTTGATCAATGCATGTGAAACTTTCATGCATCCTTACTATCTAAAGTTTGAGCAGGGTTCAAATTAGTCCAGAGAAGGGACTTGTGGTTAGCGTTCCTGGTCTATGAGTGGTTGGGTATGTTACAGATTAGTATTAGAGCTACATGTTGAGACATTGGGCCAGAATGGGCCAGATCTTTTATAAAAGATCTTATGGTTGAGATCGAGTTAGGACCTTGAAGTCATGAAACTTAGGAGGAATGGCATCGCAGAGTTCACGTAGAATCTAGAACGTCCAAGATCCTTAGTGAGGGATTGAAGGATCGTGATTGTCCCTTTCAAATTCAGGAATGATCACCACCATGGGATCCAATTGAGCTTTGGACCATTGGATATGTTTGGGAGAAGTCAGATCCTTTGCATCCTTCGGATCTAGAGAAGGTGTGGGGTCATTAAACACCAGAGTCCTTCGAACTTCGTGGCTTCGACAAATGTCAAGTCTTGGTGAAAAGGGAGGTGAAATCCTTGAAGCTCCGAAGTCCTATAGTGAATATATGCCGTAGATCACTGGGAGGAGTACCCGACCGTTGGATTTGTCTAAGGACAGATTTGGGTCGTTGGATTAGGCACATATCAAGAGGTGAGGCACAATGGAGAAGATCAATTCCTAGTTGTCAGATCTGCACACGGTAAAGTGTGAGCCATAGATCTCACGATAGTTCAGAGGTTCGGTACTCCGGGAGAAGCAAGTCCTTAAGCTGTCAGGAAGAAAATCTCTCGAAGTCCCAAAATTTGGAGTAAATCTGGACTATTCATTGTCTGGGACATGTGTCTGCAGATTATTAAATATTTGACATTCAAGAGTTTTGATCCTTGTGTCACTTGGAGAAGATTTCTTCAAAGTCTCGAAGTCCATAACCAATCCAAACCATTCATATTCGGGGACATGTGTCCAAATATTAGCAAGGGTTCAAAATTTCGGCATTCAATAGTTCGGGGGTGGGGTGGTGTTCAACAACAAAATCCCCCGAAGTTCTGAAGCTCCAGGAAGCAACTGTTCGACAATTCAACGTTCGGAAGAAATGTTGTGTTGAGTCGAGAAATCCTCCAAAGCCTGGAGCTACAAAGTGTCGAAGCACAAATTGTGATGTGGACCTCCTCTGGGCATGCCACATGTCATCTGGTTTTGAACTTTTGACATGCCATGTTGTACCAATAGCGATCCGACACTGGTCACTCGATGGTGGGGCCACGTGTCACCGCCTTAATTGATGACAATTGTACTAAGTGGACCCCAGAAGGTTAAGAAGTTTGGAAGTTTGACGTTCAGAGGAAATTTAGGAAGAAGTTGAAAAATCCTCCGAACCTTGAAGCTCCAAAGTGTCAGAGTAACACAACCTTATGACGTCAACAGGAGTGACTTGGACTGGTTCGCTAGTTCAAAATTTGGGACAATTGCTGAGTTTTGTTGTGAATTTATCCGAAGTCCAAAGCTCCAGAGCATAGAAATGTTAAAGCCCTGAAGAACGACAACTCAAAAATTTATCAGTTCAATGTTCAAAAGAAATAAAGTATTATGGTGTGAAATTCTCCGAAGCCTGAAGCTCTGGAGCACCAAAGTTTCGAAACCCCAAAGGATCACCTGTTCAATACTTCGCCAGTTTGACATTCGATAAATATTATGTGTGGTATATGTGAAACCTTCGAAGCCCGAAGTCCCGAAGCTCTGGATAAGCACATATCAACTAAGTTGTTGGTCATGGCCCTTGGTCCTATGAGACTTTAGTCAAAGTAAAAGGGGGGCTAGTGGCTAAATTGTTGTTTTCAAAGTCAGAAAAATGCTAAGGAAGGGCTAAGCCCATGGTTTCAAGCTGTGGTCACTTGAGAAAGGGGTTCAAAGGAAGTGCCTTTGCAGAATTGAATTTTGTATCGGCCAAAGGATAACATGGAAGTGTTATATGATGCAGTCGGATATATATATATATATTATTCATGAATTGAAAGGACCTGTAGCATTTGTTTGGAAAAATTTGTTTATCATATGCTTAACTCTGACAAAATGGCCACTTGCACATTTTGTAGAATTAAGGGGTTTAAAGATATCAACTCAGAATGCATACTCAAGAAATGGAAGAAGGTGAGGGAGCCTCTATCCATGATAAAGAGGTCGAAGGCCAAAATGCCAGAGTTGGTAATGCAGAGACAAAATCCAACAGACATAAGGGCCGAGGGGAGCAAGAAACATTGATAGAAACTATGAGAAGCCTGAAAATAGAAGTGTAGAGCTACAAGGTAGACAATGAGAGGCTGATGAGAGAGAAAAGTTAGATAAATGCCCAAGTGTTGTAGAGATTAAATCAATTGTAGAGACAATCAATGAATGGCCCAAAGCAAGAGGAGGAAGGCATGTATCATTAAAGAAGGGATAACCATAAGAAGGATGGTTATTCAAGAAGTGCTAGCATAGCTCATAAAAACCACTCACCTCCTTAGTAAACAAGAAGTCCTTATGCATATGAATATGCCATAAGTAGTCGAGAGGTGTCTCCTGTTAGGCACCAAAGAAGGAGACATGAAGTGGACAATTTGCAAGGAGAGAGGAGGAAGCTTAGGCCACCATCCTTTGATGGTGAAAGGGAAAGAGAAGATGATGCTGAAGCATGGTTGCTTGGAATTAGGAGATATTTGCAATTGCATAACTACTCATCAAACCTAGAAGCCATAATTTCCACCCACCATTTACATGGGAAAGATGCTATGTGGTGGGATCAACTGAAGAAAGTTGAACATATTAATGAGAATAGGGTCTCTTGGAAGCAGTTCAAGAAGTATTTTCAGAAGGAGTACCTCTCAGAGAATTTCAATGACAAGAAAATGCATGAGTTATTTGAACTCAGGCTGGGAAGCATGACTATGGTAGAATATGAGAAGAAGTTATTGGGGTTGTTAAAGTATGTCAGGTTCATAAACGATGAGAAGGTGAAAATACAAAGGTTTTTGAGTGGGCTGCCAATGTTCTATAAAGAAAAGATTCGGTATGATGAGCCCAAGACCTTGAGTGAGACCATTAGGAAGGCTAAGTACCTGTTTTTAGTATTTTTCAGAGATGGATCAATGGGATAACTCAATTCAACT
>SNQJ01S0111007.1:32846-55925 GCA_010110895.2 Picea sitchensis | reverse complement strand
AAGAGCTCTGTTAAGTATTGTGATCACAGATCTATGTCCCAGCTAGGTTGTAGACACTTGAGTCCTGCAACCCCCCCTGCCTCTACCTTGAGTGAGACTTCATCTGCTTCGTAGGTGTTTTCGAAAGGGCCTATAGCTATGGTTTTGTTGGTACATTTTTGAAGCATTGAACCCTGGGTCTGCCCCTGTGCCAACAGGGCTATGGAGTCATCTTCAAAATCAAATCTTGAAATTCTTCTTCTTTCATGGAGTTATCTTCAAAACTCAATATAAATACTGCCTTATTTTGCAACATTGAAAAAAATATATATACATACATGACCTACTTACCCTAACTTACTTGAAATAAAGGGGAACCTTAGGTATAGGCAGATTTCCAGTGGATCCATTCAAGCATCTAACCAACTTGTAGAATGAGCTCTTGAATTGGGAAATATGTTGAGGCTGCTACCAAATGATAAAAAGCATGCCCAAAGTATATTGTGATGAGACTGAGCAATATGTGATTGAAATCTAATTGTATTGCTTGGCCAACAATGATTTGGAACCATGATTCAATTAAATCAACTTTTATTTGCTCAAGAATATTGTTTTTTTTTATTGGATAAGGAGTTTCCAATGTGAGAATAATTTCATATTTTTCCTTATCATCAACCACATCTAATATTTTTTTTTCAACATCAATTCCTTGAAGGATTTATTCCTTTGTACAATGATCATGTCTCTGTAGTGAGGCTACAATGGTGAACTGTTGGTGAAATTTTGTGGGGAACTGTAAGGCCAGATTTTGTTGTTAATTAATAACTTCATGATCTTCATAAAAAAAATGTATCATCCATGATTCCTTTTGCTGAAAATTTCTTTCCTTTGATGTTAGTAAAATGCTTTCTTCATGAAACTCTGCTTCAACAAAATAATCAACATAATAAAAATATGATATAAAGTGATGATTTCCATCCCTTCGACATAAACATTGTTGTTGTGGCTCGATGTACATTGGTTTTATTATTTGAGACTTTGCTACAATATTTTCAAACTGAATTAAGTCTTCATGTTCATCCTTGATTTCACTATAATGATAATTCTCAATTGAGCACATCAGAGGCTAAAATTTACCTCCCATGAATCATATGGAGGATGGTGTTCTTCTTGAATTTGAAATTTAGTGTTTTCATTTTCTATTTCAAGATCACGATCTAAGCTAAAATTTTAATTTCTTTCCTCAAAGTTTTTTTCTAAATTCATTCCTCCATTGTCTTGGATAAATTTCAGGGGGTCGGATATGTTGGCCCCGGTTTCAAGAAAAAAACCTTCAATGAGTTGAGCTCACTGCATTAATTATTTCTAGTTATGTTTTCCTTCTTTCCTCAATAGAAATATCAAATTTTTGGGCAAATCATTTTCATAACAACTGAAAATAATGACATCCTTTGGAAATATTTTCTGAGGAATCTCATGAAGAACTTTCATAAATATGAAAGAAAAATATTTAATTGTTTCTTCTTTGTTCATCTTGGTTTCAACCAGCTTCAAGAAAAGAGAATATGTATCTTTTCTTGAGAAATATATTTCGACAAACAAGTTTTCTACTACATCCCAACTAGTGATGGTGTTAAGAACCAAACATCAATATAGCATAGAAAAACCTCAATAAAAGTACTCAACGCCTTGAAAAAGAGATAATATCAGATAATAAGCCTCTTTGAGGGGGCAACCTCCTTTTACCCCACTTAAATGTTCAAGTACAAGATGATTCAAAATGAAAATGTCTCCTTGGTATATATAGGAGACTAGGTCTGGGCATCGATAGATAAAACCATTCACTGGGATCTTGTTTTAAAGTCAAGATAAATAACCTGGATGCAATATCATTTTGAGCCACATTAAAATTTCACAAAGCACTCAAATTTAATAAAATGTTTCTTTGCATCTTCTGAAAAATTCCCGCAGAATGCTGGAATTTGTCCATGGAAATATCTATCAAGGGATGAACTTCTCCTTGCAAACTAAGTGGGCTTTTGTGCAACCTTTTTCTTTCTTTGGATACTTTCTCCTTTTAATTTTCATTGAACAACTTTTATTGATGGAGAAGGCGAAATATCTTTATGGGATGAAATAAATTCCTCGGAGGAGTCTTCATACACATCTTCTTGAAATTTTGATATCTTTTCAGTGAAGTTACCGAGGCATATTTATTTAAAGATCTTGAGTTTGAGGATGGAGTTGTCAGGGAGATCATCCTCCAAAATATTGGATGGTTCTTTGATTCTATGGAATTTGTCATAACTGATTTGTGACTGAAATTTCAACAATAAACCTTCAATTCCTTTCAATGTTATTTGACCAAGTTTCTCCAAAACCCAATTCATCTTGAATCAATCTCTAAATTTTCTCTCAAACTACAACCAAACTGCTTCTAGTCTTCCAATAATATATGATCCAAAATGTATCATATCTCTTGAAAAAATCATTCAGTATGTTTGCCAGAACTTTTGATGCTTGAATCCATCGGGACCGAAACAACAATGTCATGAGGACATTAGTCCCCTTCATTTTTAGAGATTTGGCTTTCCTCTTTGGCTAAAATATACATCTTTCAATATCTTGATGTAGGGAGAGTCCTAGAAAGAAAACCTCAAATCTTTATTGCTTGTATTTATAATAAATTGGTTCTTCAATAACCCAATATGATCTTTATGTGCAAAAAAAGTCTTTTTACTATAATAAAATATTGAAGGAGGAATTCAACATCATAATTAAATTACGATCAACATCACACACAATCTTCTTAATAATATCTAAATACATCCATATCTTCTTCATGAGAAGTAGGAGATAATGATTTGATCATCTCAAATAATTTTAACTTGAATTCTTGCAATAAGGATCAAATATAATTTTATAGGTCTAACCCTCAAATGCTATATTATGAAAATAGGGTTACAAAACACAATCGAGATCAACCCCGAAGAAATTCTTTGTGGAGTTTTGTTTATGAAATATTTTATTCATTACAAAATATTTGGCCGATTCGTAAAGGTGGCTACAAATACTGCATGATGATATAATAAAATATCTTAGAAAAATCCTCAGAATAACTGCTCCATAGCTCAACCTTGTGGCTAGCTTTCGAGATTAGAGCATGAAACTAGGAAGTGGTGTGAAAGAATATATATAAAAATGGAGAAGATGGAATTTCTTTCTTTTGATCATAATTTTTATTGTTTATCCATAGATGTAATTTTTCTTCCTCTGATCTTATTCCCTACCCCTCTGGCAATATTGAATCCTTATTTTGGATGAAGATTCTCTTCCCCTTTTAAGGAGAGATTTTCTAACTACCTGAGTAGTTAGGGTTTTATTCCTCTCTTGAAATTTTTGTACAAGTTTCTTATTGAAAAATTCCATTTAATTAGTGCCTCATTAATTCCTCATTAATGAAATTATATCTTCAATACATACACATCTAAAATGGGCCCCTTTCCCTTTTTAATAAAATATTAAAAAATAGTTTTTTTTTTTTTTTTTTTTTTTTTTTTTTTTTTTTTTTTTTTTTTTTTTTTTTTAATTTTTTGTAAGTTAAAACCAAATTTTTAACCATTTAAAAAACCTATTATGTGCTCTTCATCGTCTCAAATTTCCAGCGATATCAAAAAGTTTATGCAAATCAGGTGGCCCGGATCTCAGGAATGTAGGCTTGTGAAATTGAGTTATCCATTAGACCATTAAAAATGCATTTGACTAATATTTTAATTTATGAGAAAATATGTGAAATTTAGCACTTGAAAACTATACCACCACATTCTACATAGAAATACCTTACCAATGGTATAAAATTTTCACTATTCTAACACCCATAGCTCAAGTTATGGCCTTTGCAAGATCAACACTCCGGCCAGCAGTAGTCCTGATTGATGGGAAAACATCGGAAACCTTGGATTGATTTCTGTGATTCCCTTCAGATAATTCTACTTTTTGGTTTAAAAGTTTGTCCCACATGCATTGGGATATTATTCTCTTCATGATATATAATATTAAGAGTTTGATAACTTAGCAAGAAACATTAGAAGAGAAGAAATTATGGAGCTTGGAGATTGACCCTTGGAAAATTGTCAAATAATATAACATTTTTTGAATCCATCATTGTCCTACTTAAAATTCATATGTCGATGAGTCACATCCATGTATGATCACATGAATGGTCCACATCATCACCACATGTCATCTGGATTGATGCCATGTCAATATGTTTGTTGGTTTTCATGCCTTGGAATAAATTTGAGAATTTATTAAGTGGGATATGGGATAAGAGGATAGTGAGAATTTTTACACAATGGAAGTCAAGGATCTAGTTTATAGGTTATGGGATTAACAAGATGCTCATGAATTGAATATAAAATTTCATGGGCTTTTGCCAACCCATGATTATGAATGATCAAACATATGTTAAGTGTAGAAAGGTGATGCATTCGAACTTGTGAATGTATAAAGAATAAAAATATATTAAAAGAGCTTGGCACCCAAATAAATCATGATGAATTAAAATCATAGATCTCAAAACATTTGTGGTGCAAAATGTATATCATGGAACGTAGGACTGGCAGATCACGAGAATGAGTGAATCTGCAGCTTATTTGAGTATAGAAATAATGTTGTGAGGTCAATCTGGGAGATACAAAATATGCAATGTGTGAGGTGGTCAGACAAATCAATTCTTTGAAAAATTCTTCATAATCTCTCTTCGTACCTTTAGACCAGATCTTGAATACTTAGGAAGCATGTGTAGGGTAGATTTATGATCCGAAAAGTGCATGACAAAGCTGATATTGAGGGCTGCAGAGTGAACTTATAAACTTAAAAAAAAAAAAAATCTTCTTTTTTTTTTTTTTTTTTTTTTTTTTCCAATACTGGGAAACCTAGGTGATCATTTTTTTTGATCAACATTTGGCTCCAATTTTGGGACAGTGGCCCCCTGTGGGTTGCTAAGAATGCCAGAATCTCAAGACCAACTGCCTTCTCCATTGGGGAATGGAGTCATATTCAAAATGAACTCTTGAAATTCTTCTTCTTTCATGCTGGATTTAACCATACTTTATTATAAATACTACCTTATTGCAACATTGAACAAAATATATACATATATGACCTACCTACCCTAACTTACTTGAAATAAAATGGAACCTTAAGTGTAGGTAGATTTCCAATTGATCCATTCAAGCATCCAACCGACTTGTAGAATGAGCTCTTAAATTGGGAAATATGTTGAGGGGCCACTTTACAAATGATAAAAACATGCCCAAAGGTATATTGTGATGAAATTTGGAGCGAAGATGTGATTGAAATATGATTATGTGGCAGTAACAATGAAATGCTTTGAAACCATGATTCAATTAAATCAAACTTTTAATTTGATCAATAATAATATTGTGTTCTTTGATTGGATACAGAGTTTCCAATGTGAGAATGATTTCATCTTTTTCCTTATCATCAATCACATATAAGATTTACGATTCAACATTAATTTCTTGAAGGAATTCTTCCTTTTTACAACAATCATGTCTCTAAACTTAATTGAGGTTACAGTAATTGTTGTTTGTGAACTTTTTATGAGGCTTGTAAGGCCATATTTTTTGTTCATCAACAACTTCATGATATTCAAAAATAAAATGTATCATCCATGATTCATCTTGTTGCAAATGTCTTTCCTTTGATGCTTGTAAAATGATTTCTTCATGAAACTTTGCTTGAGGAAAACAATCAACATAATACAAAATGATATAAAGTGATGATTTTCGTATCCGGCCGTAAACATTGTTATTGTGGCTCGATGCAAATTGGTTGTATTATTTGAGACTTTGCTACAATATTTTCAAACTAAATTAAGTCTTCATGTTCATCCTTTATTTCACTATAATCATTGTTATCCACAGAATTATCATCTATAAGAGGCCTAACTATCAGATTTTTTGGATTTTTGCTAAATACCGGTTCCCTCAGTGGTAAAATACACTACCTCTTTGCACTGCCAAGACATCTAAGTAAAGGGGGCTTGATATCATGAAAGGAAATTAGTTACTCTGCACGTATTCTTCAGATTGAAGGTGTTGTGTTTTTACAAATGCTACCTAAACCGACACACAAACACATCATAGTGGCACTACCTATAGGTGTTGTGTAATATTTTGGCAGAAAACGAATTGTGTAGAGTTATTTTACCATTTTTGAGTCATTAACTTAAAACTTTTATTATGAACAAATTGGAAGGTATTTTGAAAACTGGAGAGAGGTTTTTGTTCGCAGCATTCCAAATAACAAAGACTCTCAATTTTTCAAAATGTATTTGGTTTGAGAGATATTAAGATATATAAGTAAGTGCATACTCACGAGAACAGATGGCGTTAAGTACTAATTTCCTGTATACAGTCACGGTTTCATATTAAGCCTTGTTGGGAGGTTGCCACATGTCAAGGAGGATTGAATGACTTCTCAAGGATCATTTAGATATCAAGGGACACCGCACCTAATATTTAGCTCCGGTAAAGGCCCATGCATGAGGTGGAAACAAATTTATTAATGACTTCAACAAATTCCTGAAAATCAGCGGTTTGTTGGATTTTTTGTCTCTTAGAATATTATACCTATCTCCAGGCTTAGAATCCAATGGAGGAGATGGGATTTGACCTCCTTAGGTTATTTGGATGTTATTTTCTGTTAAGGAAGGATATCTCTTGGATAAAGGGGATTCATGACAGAGAGATGAGAAGAGTTGTAGGAGGCACTTTCACATTGATCATTTATTTGAAATCGAGGATTTGTTTTGTAAACATTTATATTATTGAAGGTTCATGATATATGTGTTATCGGATTGTATCTCTTGTTTTATTTCCCAATTTGTGTTCTTACTTGAATGAATTATACCTTGAGGATCATGTTTGCCTTTGATTAATGGATTCTTGAGCATCGAGGATCTGATGTATTTTGCCTATTAGTCACTATTTATATTCAAGTACATTGAATTCATTTATTCAGGGAGGATCTCTGCCGCCCATGGGTCCTTTCTTCTTTGTGCTATATTTTTCCTCCTCTATTCAATAAACCTTTATCTGATATGCATATTGATTTCATTTAATGAGTAGGGTGTTTAGCCCCGAGATCCATGGCCAATGGTCCATCATTTTATTTATGGTAAGCTTACTGCCCTTCCCCTTCCTTGTTTTCTTCATGTAATCCCACAAAACCAATCCAAGAATTTTTATTTCTATATTTACCAATCTTACTCTCATTTAGATGCGGGAGTGACTCTCTTGGAGTGATAATGGTAAACAGGGAGATGGAGATAGTGATAAATCTTCCTGAGAGAAGCGACATTGATCGAGCCTCCTATATTTGATGGTGAACAAGGGTTAGTCACATAATCGGGCCCGCATCAATTCACTGTCACTCGAATCCATATGAAGGAAGAACCTGTTAGCGACTTCACTAATATGGGGCCGGTCTATAGCCATGGAAATATCTTAGCTCGAGAGGAAGCTTGCGCCTTTCAATTTTTGACTATTCTTAGTTTCTAATCATGTTCCTTCAGCTAGAAGATATGATTTTTATTTATTCGATGAGATGAAGGGGATAACCTTGCCTAACATCTCATATATTTTCATCAATGGATAGATCAACTGAATGTCTATCATGAATATGCTCTCATGAAGGTGTTCTTATACACATTACATGGTGATGCTCGAAGTTGGTGGTATCATTCACTCCCTGTTGCTAGTATATCTTCGCTGCAGGAATTTCATGTAGATTTCAATAAGCATTTCAGTAGGTACTACTCTTATGACAAACTTCTTAAAGGGTGTTGTGAAAAATACAAGCTTTATATTTAGTAGGAAGTAGAGTCTTCTTCATGTGATGAGCTTAGTAATGATTCGATTGAAAGTGAAAGTGAAGATGAAATTGAGTTTTCTAATGAAGATGTGCATGAAAATGTTTCTCCTTCTAATTCTCGAGAAGAGGAATTTCATGGCATGATTGATGGTTGTACTAATGATTTCATGGATTAAGATCCATTAAATCTACGTAACTATAAATCGATCATTTCATTTGTTTTTAGAAGAAACTATTGTAAGAAAATGATCTTTCTCCCTTTCTACAGAGGTTTCCCATCTTTGTTAGTACACGAGATTGAAGAAAAGATGGAGATTGATCATATTTTATGAAAAGAAAAAGGCATGCTTGATTCACCCTATTTTTTGATGAATATTTTTGTTTAAGGAGAGAATATCTCTTTTGTCAACGTGAAGAGAATCCCACCAGTTATGACAACTATGAATGGATGTTGATGAAGAACAAGCGTATAAATCGACCATTAAACTCCATAAGTAGACATTCAACATACACATACTCTCAAATCCCAGTGAAATTTGCATGTATTGTGTTGGAACACGGATCTGTAGAAGACACCAAGCGATCTATCATCAGCAGTGAAGATGGCATACATTTCTATTTATATTTGCAGAAGAAGCATCCAAAGGTGGTAGCCATGATCAATAGGAGGATATGAAAAGACTTTTCGATATTCAATTGAAACAACAACAAGAGGTATTTGTTTTCAGTCGTATAGATCCATTTGCTAATTATATCGAGTTTCTGAGTAGCTTGGATGTCAGAACACTTTTGTCAGTTGAAGGATGGTTGTCCTGCTCTTCTGAAATGAATTTATGTATTCTTTGGTTTCCTACATTGATCATTTTCGGATCAAGATGCTTACCAATCAGTTAGATTCTTGTATGGCTTCATTGGAAAGCCACGGTTTTACCGAATCACGAAGAAACACACTTGATTAGAGTAGAAGTAGGAAGAAATAAACTCATTTTTAAACTTTCATTTTAAATCATTTTCAACTTGCTCTGATCATATCGGTTTCAAATAAGGAACATAGGTGCTTTTGAGTACAAAGGTTTTCTGGGACAAAGTTAAAGATGGACAAGTCACAGATCTATAATTTCTTGGTAGCTCACGAGGAGCATGCCATCCCCATGGAGCCAATGTTAGCACAATAATTATCATCTAGAAGAGGCCTAACTATCAGAGATTTGGATTTTTGCTAAATAATAGTTCCCTCAGTGGTAAAATACACTACCTCTTTGCACCGCCAAGGCATCTAAGTAAAGGGGTTTGATATCATGAAAGGAAATTAATTACTCTTCACATGTTCAAGATTGGAGGCGCTACATTTTTTTGACAATGCTACTTAAAATTTGCACACAGATGCACAGATGCACAGTGGCACTACCTATATTTTCTACCTAAATTCTGGCATAAAATGAATTGTGTAGAGTTATTTTTACCATTTTTAGTCATTAACTTAAAACTTTTATTGTGAACAATTGAGAAGGTATTTTTTGAAGGCTGGAGAAGTTTTTTGTTCATAACATTCCAAATAATAGCTCTCTTTTTTCAACCGCGTATTTTTTTTGATAGATATTGGATATATAAGTAGGCACTGCGTACTCTGCTCAGTGGCGTTGCGTACTAATTTCTTGTAGCGATCACAATTTTCATATTCGCCTTGTTAGGAGGATTTGCCACATGTCAGGAGGGTTGAATAGATTCTCAAGGATAA
Source organism: Picea sitchensis (assembly GCA_010110895.2). Lineage (NCBI taxonomy): Eukaryota > Viridiplantae > Streptophyta > Pinopsida > Pinales > Pinaceae > Picea > Picea sitchensis. Next base: position 46,306 of record SNQJ01S0111007.1, on the reverse strand, counting down.
ATTAGATATCAAGGGACACCTACACCTAATATTTAGCTCCGACAAAGGCCTCATGCATGAGGTGAAACAATTTATTAATGACTTCAAATTCACGAAAATCAACGGGTTTGTTGGATTTTTGTCTCTTTGACCGTTGCCACCTATCTCCAAGGATTAGAATCCAAAGGAGGAGATGAGATTCCAACCTCCTTAGGTTATTTAGATTATATTTTCTACTGTTCCCAAGGAAGGAGAGATCTCTTGGAGAAAAGGAAATTCATGAGCAAGAGAGAGATGATGAAAGAGTTGTAGGAGGCACTTTGCTTATGATCATTGTAACCCTGAGGGGATTTTTGTTTTTGTAAAACATTTATGTTTATTGAAGGTTCATGATATATGTGTTATAATATCGAATCTCTTGTTTTGGCTTCCAATTTGTCTTCGTACTTGAATTAATTGTACACCTTGAGGATCATGGTTTCCTTTGATTAATAATGGATTCTTGAGCATCACGAGTCGATGTATTTTGCCTATTAGTCACTTTTTATATTTAAGTACCTTGAATTCATTTATGTAGAGAGGATATCTGCCTTATAGATGTTCTTATTTGTGTTATATTTTCTTCCTCTATTCAATAAACCTTTATCTGATATGCATATTGATTTCATTTAATGAGCGGGGTGTTTTCTTGACTCCATAGCCAAATGGTCCATCATTGATTTACAAGAGCTTGTTATGCTTCCCTTCGCGCTTTCTTCTTCTTAATCCATGAACCCAATCAAGCATTTTATTTCTATGTTACCAAGATTACTCTCATTTGCGGTCTAGGAGTGACTCTTGGAGTGATAGCACTAATCATAATTCTCAAATTGAGCACATGAGAGGTTGAAATTTACCTCCCATGAATAATACAGAGGATGTTATTTTATTGAATTGGAAATTTAGTATTTTCAATTTCCGTTTCAAGATCAAGATCTAAAAAAATCGACCTTTCCTCAAAATGTTCTTCTAAATTCATTCCTCCATTGTCTTGGATAAATTTCAAGGGGTCTAATATGTTGGCACCGGTTTCAAGGACAAATATTTCAATTTGTTGAGCTCATTGCATTAATTATTTCAAGCTGTGTTTTCCTTCTTGGCTAAATAGAAATCTAAAATTTGTGACGGAAAATAATTTTCATAACAACTTAAATTGATGACATTGTTTGGAAACATTTCTAGAGGAATCTCATGAAGAAATTTTATAAATACGAAAGAAAAAATCTTTCATTGTTCCTTCTTTGTTCATCTTAATTTCAACCAAATTAAAGAAAAGAGAATATGGATATTTATTCGTTGAGAAATATTTAGACAAACCAACGGAAAAGTTTTCACCATTACATCCAACTAGTGATGGTTACGGAATCAATAAAATAAAACCGTTCGACATCTTATTTTCAAATTCAAAGAGATAAATAAATGGCATGACATCATTTGAGCCACATAAAAATTTCCTACCAAAGAGCGTCAAATTTAATCCAAATGTTTCTTTATATTTCTAAAACTTGTTCCTTGAGGATAATACGGAAATTTGTCCATGGAAATATCTAGCAAGGGGTGAACTTCTCCTTGTAAACTATGTGGGCTTCTGTGCAACCTTTTCTTTCTTTGGATACCTTCTCCTTTTACCGTTCCTTGAATAACTTCTATTGATGGAAAAGGAGAAATATCTTGATAGCATGAGAAAAAATCCTTGGAGGATTCTTCATATACATCTTCTTGAAATTCTGAGATCTTTTTAGTGAAGTCATCGAGGCATATTTCTTTAAGATCTTGAGTTTTGAGGATGGAATTGTCACGGAGATCATCCTCCCAAATATTAGATTGTTCTTTGGTTCTAAAACACTTGTCACAATTGATTTGTGACTAAAATTTCAACAATAAATCTTCAAGTCCATTCAATGTTCTTTGAACAAAGTTCTCCAAACCCCAATTCTTCTTGAATCGTCTCTAATTTTCTCTCTCTCAAACCCCCATAAAGAAACTGCTTCTAGTCATCCAGTAATATGTAATCCAAAATTGATCATATCTCTCTTGAAAATAAATGTTCCTAGTATGAGTCGCCAAAAATGTTGGCGTTTGATCTATCGCTTGACGAAGCGAGAACCTCATGAGGACATTAATTACCTTCATTTTAGAGGTGGTTCTCCTCTTTCCATAAAATATATATCTTTTGAATATCTTGGAGTAAAGGAGAGTGCTAGACATCAAACCCAAAACATGTTTTGCTTGGATTTATATGAGAATGTTTCTTCAATAACACAATATGATCTTTATGTGCAACAAAGGTATTTTAATCATAAAAGGTCAAAAGGAGGGCTTCAACATCATATTTAAATTGTGATCAACATCACACACAATATTCTTCATAATATCTGAAAATACATCCATATCGTCTTCATAGGAGAGAATGGTTGATCATCTCAAATAAATTTAACAGAGTACTACAATCAACATCAAAAGATAATTTGATAGGTAAACCTCAAATACCTTTTATATTATGAAAAGCAAGGGGTTACAAAGTACAATCGGATCAATGTGAAACGATTCTTTGTGTAGTTTAATTAATGAAGATTTTCTTCATTACAAAATGTTTGAAAACCATATAGGTGGCTTCAAATACTCCATGATCGTATAATAAAATATCTTAGAATAATTTAATAATAACACTCAACAACTCATCCTTGTACCTTTCGATATTAGAGGGCATAAAAGCGGTGAAGTGGTGTAGAAGAACTATATATTAAAAAATGGAGAAGATGGAATTTCTTTCTTTTGATCAGAAGTTTGATTATGTATACATCTACATGGGTGTACTTGCTTTTATTCCTCACGATGTGCCCCTCACCCTCTAAAAATACTGAATCTGTCTTTTGGATGAAGCCTCTCTTCCCTTTTAAGAAGATATTTTCTAACTACTCAGGTAGTTAGGGTTTTCTTCCTTTCTTTATATTCTCATACAATTTTCTTATTTAAACATTCCATTTAATTAGTGCCACATTAATTTCCTCATTATTAATGAAATTATATCATCAATATACATATCTAAAATGGGTCCTTTCCCTTTTTTAATAAAAGATTTTCCAAATAAACTTTATTTTCACAATTTAATTAATTCCCATTTAAAATGGGGCCGAAAATAATTTGAATTTTATGGAAGTGAAAACCATTTTTTTAACCATGTAAAACACCTTTGATGTTATCTGCATCATCTCATATTTCCACTTATATAAATTTTATGCAAATCCATCTCCCGGATCTCAAGATGAGCTTGTAGTTGAGTTGTCCATGAACCCATTAAAATGCTTGTCGGTGATATTTTTAATTTATGAGAAAAAATATCAACTTTCGGTCCACTTGAACCCTATACCACCATATTCTACATAGAAATACCTTTTTCCAATGTTATAGAATTTGCATGATTCTAGCACCCAAAGCTCAAGTTATAGCCTCTGCATGATCAACACTCAACCACCATCGATCAAAATTGATGGGAAAATCTTAACCCTTGGATTGAATTTTAAATTGTTTCCCCTTCATAAAATTAGACTTTTTGGTTTTAAATTATATCCCACATGCATTAGGATATTATATTATTCTACATAGGTATATAAAACTAAGTTTTTTGATGAACTAGCAGAAACATGAAGAAGTTATGGAGCTTGGAGGGATTTGACCCTTGGAAAATTGTCGAGAGAATAATACTTTGGAATCCCGTCATCATCCACCTCATTCCATGTAATAAATGAATCACATCCATGTATCATCATGAGAATGGTCCACATCATATCCACATGTCATCACCTGTATTGCTTCCAGCGTTTTATATTCTCATTCGTTGGTTTTCATGTCTTGGAATAACTTTGAGAGTTTTTCTACTAAGATGGGATGGAACAAGAGGGGATGAGGGAGAATTGTGGTGAATGTAAGTCGAGGGGATAATTTGTAGGCTTTTGGGAAGGACAAGAGAGAATTCAAATAAAAAAACATTTCATGAACACAGCCCACGATTATGGATGATCAAACATATGTTAAGCGTAGAAAGGTGGTCGGTCAAACTTGCATGTATAAGGAATAAAAAGATTATGGTCTTGGCACCCGTGAAAAATATGATGGTCATAATGTAGATCACGGAAATTTGGGTGAAAAATGTATATTGCGGAACATGGGATATGAAATCTTGAACCCACCAACCCGGGAACCCGCGACTGCAAAAGCGACTAAGTATAGAATAATGTTGTGATTGGTCGGTTCGATATGTGAGAATGTGGAGTTGGATATGAGGGGATTCACAGAGATCGCCAATACGAACCAGTGGTTTTCAAAAAATGACTAAAGTATAGTAAACTGAAGGGAAGAAGAGAGAGGATAAAAGAAAAGGAAACAAGAATTGGAAAAATGGATTTAAGTGTTGATATGGAGATGGAAGGTGAGGTAAATAAGTGATGAGAATACTTAAAAAAATTGAAAATGGAGAGGGAAACATGGTACTTAAGAAATATTCTTTTCAAAATCTCTCCTTTGGACAGCTTTAGACCGAGGCAGAATAACTTAAGCATATAAGTGGATTTCTAATCCAAAGCGTGCATGACAAATTTTAGAGATTAGAGGCTGTGAGTGAACTTTTAAAATTTCAAAAATGTCTTCTTTGATATGACAGTTGCTTTTTATTGAGATCCAAGAGAAAATATAGATGACTAATTTTTGGTCAACAATTGGCTCAAGCTGTGGGACGGACAGTCACCCCATGTGAGTTGCTAAGAACACCAGAATCTCAAGACTAGTTGTGCTCCTCCATGGGGCTATGGAGTCATCTTCAAAATGAAATATTGAAGTTATTCTTCTTTCATGGATTTATCATAAAATTCAATATAAAGGCATGGCTATACGAAAGCATTGGTTTCAAATATATACAAATATGACCCACCTACCTAACTTGCTTGAAAGAAGGGAGCTTGTAGGTGTAAGGAAGATTTCAATGGAGCTATTCAAGCGTCAACCACAGACTTGTAGAATGAGCTCACAGATTGGTCAAATATGTTGGTAGGATTACCAAATGATAAAGAAACAATTCAAAGGAAATATATATTGTAAGTGGTGGGTTCAGATGTTCTTGAAGTATTATGATTGTATTTTCTGGCCAGCAATGCTTTTGGAACCATGATTCGTCAAATCAACACAATTTGCTCAATAATATTGTTTTTTTTTATTGGATAAGGAGTTTCCAATGTGAGAATAATTTCATCTTTTTCCTATCATCAACCACATCTAAGATTTATGATTCAACATCAATTCCTTGAAGGAATTCTATCTTTGTACAATGATCATGTCTCCATAGTGAGGTTGCAATGGTGAAACATTAGTGAACTTTTACAGGAGCTATGGGACCTTGTGTGTTGTTCATAAATAACTTTGTGATCTTTGGAAATAAAATGTATCATCCATGGTCCTCTTGCTGAAAATGTCTTTCCTTTGATGTATGAAATACTTTCTTCTGAAACTCTTCTTGAGGGAAAACAATCAACATCATTAAATCTGATAGCAAAAGTGATGATTTCTATCAGGTCCAATGTAAACATTGTTTTTGTGGCTTGGTGTAAATTGGTTGTATTATTTGAGACTTTTCTACGATATTTTCAAACTGAATTAAGTCTTCATATTCATCCTTGATTTTTTTATAATCATAATTCTCAAATTGAGCACATGAGAAGTTGAAATTTACCTCCCATGAATCATATAAAGGATGATGTTCTTATTGAATTAGAAATTTAGTTTTTTCATTTTATGTTTCAAGATCCAAGATCTAAAAAAAGTCACATTTCTTTCCTCAAAATTTTCTTTTATAATTCTTTCCTCCATTGTCTTGGATAAATTTTAGGGGGTCTAATATGTTGGCACCGGTTTCAAGAAAAATGTTTCAATGAGTTGTTCTCATTGCATTAATTATTTCCAAATGTGTTTTCCTTCTTTCCTCAATACAAATATCAAATTTTTGGGCAAAGAATTTTCGTAACAACTGAAAATAGTGACATCATTTGGAAACATTTCATGAGGAATATCATGAATAACTTTCATAAATCACGAAGAAAAATATTTAATTGTTTTCTTCTTGTTCATCCGTTCAACCAACTTCAAGAAAATATAATATGGATCTTTCCTCGGGAAATATTTATCGACAAACAATTTTTCTTGTAAATCCCAACTAGTGATGGTTCCGGGCATCAATGAATAAAACCATTCACTGACATCATCTTTTGAAGTCAAGATAAATAACTAGCATGCAACATCATTTTGAGCCACATTACAAATTTCACAATCACCGTCAAATTTAATCAAAATTTTCTTTTCATCTTAAGAAGAATTCCCTTAGAATGTCGAAAATTTGTCCATGGAAATATCTTGAAATGGGTGAACCTCTCCTTGCAAACTGAGTGGGATTATGTGCAACCTTTTCTTTCTTTGGATACCTTCTTCTTTTACTATTCCTTGAACAACTTCTATTGATGGAGAAGGTGTAATCTCTTGATATAATGAGAAAAATTCCTCAGAGCAGTCTTCATATACATCTTCTTGAGTATGATATATATATATATATATATATATATATATATATATATATATATATTATACTAGGAGAATCAGAGTAACAGCAGTGATTATCATTACTTTCGCGTGACAGGGTCGAATCACATTTGCCGTCTCAAACCCTAAGGGAAAAGCATACCGACCCTCAAGCCATCTCAGGAGTAAATCAGGGTGAGAATGAACTTGAGACCTCCTTTATAGTTCCTTCCATTTACGGCACTTGCCAATCGGTCTACACTTACTTGGGTGAAATTATGATATATTTTTAGTCAAGTCACCGAGGCATATTTCTTTAATATCTTGAGTTTTGAGGATGGATTTGTCAGGGAGATCATCCTCCCAAATATTGGTAGTTTTATGGTTCCATAAGGTTTTTCGCAATTGATTTGTGACTGAAATTTCAATAATAAACCTTCAAGGCCATTCAATGCTCTTTGAACAAGTTTCTCGAAAACCTAATTCATCTTGAATCAATCTCTAATTTTTTTCTCAAACTGCAACCAGACTGCTTCTAGTCTTCCAATAATATATTATCCAAAATGTATCATATCTATCGAAAATAAATCATTCCCTAGTATGGTCACTAAAATTGTTGATGCTTGAATTTGTTATGACTGAAACGACAACCTCATGATGACATTATTCCCCCTTCATTTTAGAGAGGTGGTTCTCCTCTTTGGCTAAATGATACATCTTTATCTTGGAGTAGGAGAGTGCTAGGAAACAAAACCCAAATATTTATTTCTCAGTTTATACATGGAATAGTTCTTTAATAACTTAATATGATCTTTATGTAAACAAAGACCTTTTAATTATAAAATATTGAGGAGGGCTTCAACATCATAATTAAATTGTGATCAACATCACACACAATATTCTTAATAATATCTAAATACATCTATATATTCTTCATAGGAGAGAACGATTTTATCATCTCAAAGAATTTTAGCAGAATACTGCAATCAAGATCAAAGATTATTTGAAATGTCAAACTCAAATACTTTATATTCTAAAACCAGGTTTACAAAAGCACCATCGAGATCAACCCCAAAACACTTATTTTTGGAGTTTTATTTATTAAGCCTATTCATTAAAAAATCTTTGATAAACATAAAAGTGGCTAATACTCCATGATCATATAATAAAACATCTTAGAATAATATAAGAATAAGACTTGAAAACTCAACCTTGTGCCCAACTTTGAGATTCAAGCATAAAACTATGAGAAGTGGTGTAGAAGATATATATAAAAAAAAAATGGAAAATGGATATTTCTTTCTTTTTATTGCTCATAAATTTGATTGTGTATCCATGGATGTATTTTTTATTCCTCTGATATTCTTCCTTGCCCCTCTAACAATACTAAATCCTTCTTTTGGATGAAGCCCCTCTTCCCTTTTTAAGAAGAGATTTTCTTCACAGTAAGATTAAGGGTTTCTCCCTTCTAGAAATTCACGTACAAGTTCTTCTTGAAACATTCCATTTAATTAGTTCCTCATTAATTCCTCGTTAATGAAATTATATCATCAATACATACATATATAAAATGGAAATCGCTTTCCTTTTAATAAAATCTTTTAAATAAAACTTTATTTTTCTGAATTTAATTAATTCCCATTTAAAATAGGATGACTGTAATTTTAATTTTCTATACGTGAAATAACAATTCTTAACCATGTAAACCATATATTATGTGCGCTTAATCATATCATATTTCTATTGATATAAAATTTACACAAATCCGTTGCTCGGATATCAAGATATGAACTTGTGAACTTGAGTTTTCACAAAGACCCATTAAAAATGAAGCTGACTTGATATTTTAATTTATGAGACAAATATATCAACTTTCATAACATGAAACCTATACCCCCATATTCTAAATCGAAATACCTTTCCAAATGTATAAATTTTGCGCTATTCCGACAACGGGAGCTCAAGTTATGGCCTACTTACGCAAGATCGACACTCAACCACGAATCTATCAAAATTGATGGAAAAGGCCGAGCCTTTAAGTTGATTTTTCGTCTGAGCCTTTGGATTGATTTTCGTGCTTCCCTTCATAAAATTAGACTTTTTGGTTTACAATCATATCCCACATTCATTGGTATATTATATTATTCATAATATATAATACTAAGTGTTTGATAACTTAGAAAGAAACACAAGAAGAGAAAAAGTTATGGAGCTTGAAGGATTTGACCCTTGGAAAATTGTCGAATAATATAATAATATTTTGGAATCCCGTCATCATCCACCTCATTCCATGTCATAAATGAGTCAAATCCATGTATCATCATGGGAATGGTACAAATAATCTTTGTATGTCATCACTCTGGATTGCTTCCATGTGTCATATTCTCATTCACTGATTCTCATGCCTTAGAACAACTTTGAGAATTTGGCTAAGTATGGGAGATGGGACAAGAGGGGATGAGGGAAAATTGTGGTCAACAAAATTTGAGGGGATATTTTGTAGGCTACGGGGATGGACAAGAGAGAATTATAATATAAAAAATTTCATGAACCCGCCAACTCACGGTTAAGGATGATCAAGCATATGTTAAGTGTAGAAAGGCAGTCTATTGAAATTGCATGTAGAAGGAATAAAAATATTAAGGGCTTGCAACTCATGAAAAATATGATGGTCAAAATGTAGATCACATAACTTTGGGTGAAAAATGTATATCACAAAACATGGGATATGTAATCTTGAACCTCGCAAACCCTGAAACCTATTGTTATGAGACAAATCGGTAAGTGTGGACACAAACTAATCTCCCTAATTTCCACAGGAAGCTAGAACAAAACAAGACATAATACAAATATCACCTTAGACTTCATTGTCATATAAACTAGTTTAGAGAGGGACAAATGACATACCTTTTAAATGACGCTTTATCCTCGCTAGTGTCTTCTTTGTCACTCCATGTTGGATTTACGGGATGGTGAACCTGTTTAATAAGCACAAACCAACAAAGAGACAGAACAAACATATATATATATATTACAATGAATTCTATGTATAAGATCGATGAGTTATAGAATAAAAGTAAATACACCTTTATAGGGAAGATATGTATTGCTACATTATATTAAATGGAAGTGGAGAATACAACCCATGCCTTGATGTTGCAAGGTCCCTTCCAATGGATTTTTTCTCCAACACACAGACCTTTGCTCCAATGCATTTGATGAAGAAGATCCACCATCTGACTTAGAGAGCTAAAGAAAAGCTATCTCAAGTATAATCTATAGTATAACTCTTCATGCATATGTAAGTCTTTGGGAACCTTAACCTTTTCCATAAAATATCCCTGTTTATATAGGGTGAAATATGGATGGATGAGGAGATTAGGATGATCCCACTAAATCAGAGAAGTGAGTAAGATCCAAACCGATCGGAGGCCACCTCATCTTCTAGAATATTTCCTCCTAGAACATTCACTATTTTTTACTTTTCCCTTGTTTAAGCATCGTCGCACCCTATGCATAGGAAACCTGTGACAACGCTACATTCCATCATTTGTGCAGCGTGAAACGATCAAGCATCGTCGCACCCCAAGAATAGAGAAGGGTGCAACGATCTCCCTTGTCATAGTTTTTAAGGAAGGAAAAGCAAACCACTTTTCTCATGGAGAAAGTCTCTTTTATTGTTTTTAGGGAACATGGAAGTGAGTTATGCACATGTCGTCAGTTGATCACTGGGGTGACCAAAATAATGTGTAACAGAATCCCCCCCAAAGTATGAAGTTGGAATCTATGATAGCTGAAATACTTTGTATAATGTGTGTGTCGAAAACAAGGAGCACATCGATCGAGAACCTGCAAACAATCAAGTGTCTGCATAATAATATACCATCTACTGAGGTAGAAATTCCCATACTCGGACTACAAGTGACTCTAATCATAAGTGTCAAGTGAATCATGGCCACTAAACATACACTATGGATCCATGTCAGCATGATTCAACATAGCCACAAGAAATACAATGTGGATCTATGCTCTTTAAATAATTCAAATTTGGACATAGCCAGGAGATGTACATAGTGGATCTATGTGTCAATAAAAACTTATGAATACTCTATTGCAACCTGGACCGATATGATGAGATCTGGGGTCTTCATTTCCATCTTCTCTAAGTATGAATATAGCCATGTGATTACAGGTGTTGAAGTCGAACATGGTAGAAACCACTTGATTACCGATCATTAATGAAAACTGTTAACAAGTGCTAGGGAATCATGATTGATGTCAATGAATCCAAAGGTACTCTAGTACAATCCAACAAATGTGAATGAATGAGTTGAATTCAAACACTCAATGAAATATTCCAATCAAGGTCCAATGATGTGAAATCACTATTGAAAGCGAAGAGACCTTCCATTGAGGCATGCAGGATCCAAGGTACTAATGTGATTTCTAAGTCATGTTCTTAGATAATGAGTTGAAGTCAATAGAAAAAGACTCGTCATAGGAGGGCCTTAATGTATCCCCCATCAATGACACAAAATATGTAATATATTTGAAGTATATTAGAGTATAAAATGATTCAAAACTGACTCAGGGAAGGCCAACATGGTAGAAAAATTAGAACTGCAGATAGCCGACTCGATAGAAGGATTGTTTAGGTTGGACTTCTCTTGAACATATGAATGAAATGACAATTGTATTAGAAGAATTGACTCAAGGAGGACCCAACATATGAACTTGTGGATGGTAAAACGAGATAAAAATGGATTTCCCAACCTGGGTATAGTGATGAAGAGGGGTGTCATGTTCAAGAGTGACTATATTGCCACTAACACAGATACAGATACACATTTCTTTCCCAATTTCCCCCCACCATTTCTAGTGAGTACCTCTTTATTTTTACGCAATTTTGAGGAGGATAACATATGCTTGTAATGTAAGCTCATCCTTCAGATGAATCCCTCAGAGTATGTTTAACTAACCCTAAGAAGGAGTGGTTTGATCCCATAGGATCCTTTCGATGCTTGTTTTACGAGTCCAGAGAAATAAAACTCATGGGTTTTTCATGTTTAGAGAGTCTAAAAAACACTTAAAGAGAAATATATAATGTTTTTTTTCATAAGTTATTTTGAAGAGACCGAAAAAGAGACAATCTACCTCTCATCAGATGTTTTCTTCAAATACTTTTACGAGCGTGAAAAAAAAAAGGTCTCTTGGCTATATTTTTGTGTTTAGGGAGCTTGAAAAGGGCTTAACGGATACTCCATAGGGTTCATTTTTTCATATTACCAATGCGAGTTTGAAAAAATGATAAAAGGTTACTCGATTGCATTCTCATGGTTTCACGAGCATGAGAAAGAATTGAGACTCTACTTGGATATTTTCCTAAAAAACCCTAAAAGCATCTGTACATAAGAAAAACACACAAAAAAACAAAAAATGGTGGATCCTTGTCAAATGTATCATCCTTAGATCTTTCAATCTGTAATAGAAAACACTTTGTGAAGTTGGTTAGACTTTAGGGCATAGGTAAAATATAAAAAATAATTTAATTTTGCAATAAAATATAGTAAAAAGTAATAAAATAGGTCAAAATAACCCATTTACCATTTCATTTTTAAATTTCACCCAAATAGTGCCCAAAACCCCCTTTTTCTTCCAAATTTCAAGCGTCGATTTTGGAGCACCTAGTGGACCATTTCGCAAACCACTTCCGTGAAAAAGGTAATCTCTTGCCCCTTTCTCTTTTCATGGTTTAAAATTTCAATTTTATTGGTTTAATTTTGAGTTTAGGTAAAAAATTTGGAGGTCACTCCGCTTTGAGATTGTCGCAGGTTCATAGTATCGTGAACTGCAGCAATCTCAAATCGTCGTAGGGTACTCATATCCAAGGTGCGATGACATCTCTATGCGTAAAATCAAATCCCTGAGATGACCATAACTCAATTTTTGAAAAGAAAAAATGAGTTAGTAAAACTTCCAAGAATTGATTTTTTATTACTCTAATCATCTTTTGATGTTACTTGGAAGGTTTTCCTCAGTCAAAATGCTCGAGTGGAGGGAACGAGAGCATGAGGAAGAAGACTATTTTTTCGGGAATGACATGGGCACTTCCATTGCACTCCAAGAGTGTGGTTTACTCAAGTTATTCAAAATTCAGGGCATGAGAGCCCAACTGAGATTGTTGGAGTATCTAGTCCACATGTGGGATGTAAATGAACAAGCCTTTCACATGGGTGTGCATACACTCACCTTGTATATAGATGCCATTTATTTTCTGACGAGGTTATCTCACCGAGGCTCTTGGGTATCACTCTTGGGAATCAGGGGTGGGAGAGAACCCATGGATTACTATGTTAAACACCATTGCGTGCTAGGTACATAAGATCATAGTGTTAAGGTTTCCATTAGGGATGTTCAAGATTTACCATTGAGAACCATCCTCTATACTATCACCAAGATGGAAAGGAGTGTGGATCCCCACATGGATTTGCAAAGACACTTTTAGTACACCATAGAGTGTATGGAGCCCTCAGTCTTCAATTGGTGTGAGGGTGTCTTAAAGAACATGAAAAAACAACTGACAAAGTGTCAGAATGGTCGGTTGAAATAGTTTGTTTATGGATCCATTTTAGTGTCCTTCTTCTCGGATAGGGTCCCTGTATTATGTATATAGGTGGAGTAGGGCATAATCGCTCCACAAGATCCATGGATGAAAAGATGGGTGGATTTGATGGCTCATCACGGTGGTGTGCCTATCATCAAGTATGACGAAGCTTTCTTCCAATAGCTGAGAGGTCAACTAATGATGGTGGAGGATTATGCTTATGCTGGGATGGACTTTCGTGGGGATCCTGACTTAGATATTCCCGAGGCATCTCAGT
>SNQJ01S0111006.1:7982-29557 GCA_010110895.2 Picea sitchensis | reverse complement strand
ATGCATGGTTCAGGTTTATTGGTACAGGTTTACAACGATATATCTCATATTGATAGTGTGACAATGGTTCCATCATTCTACTTCTACTGCAAGTATGTTGGACGGGGCAAGGACAGGTAGTTGTAACCACCTTCCAGTTGTAGCCAGAGAACATAGAGGGTTGTAGCCTCCTTCTGGTTGTAGCTAGAGAATAGGGGATTTAGAGCTTCCCTCAGGTTGTAGCTTGAGAAACAAGGGGGTTGGAGCCTCCTTCCAGTTGTAGCTGGAAAACAAAGGAATTTGGTGCTTCTAATGAATGTAATTCTTCAAGACATATAAGAAAAAACATTATGTGGTTTTCTCCTGCTTTGGGTTTCCACGTAAACCACTGGTGTACTGTGTATGTGTATGATTGTTCATTTGTTCATTGCTTATTTACTCTGCAGTTATTGGATGATAATTCTACATTGATATAACACTTGGATTATATGGTTAAAAATGATTAAATTGCTCTATTATTGATTCACCCCCCTCTCAGTAATCCAGCAGAATACCCTTGCACCATGAAGATGTGGCCTTTTGAGGCCCAACGTCTCCCTCAAATAGCTCAATTATTTGTTCATTATGCCAAAACGTCACCCCTAGAGGTCATGATGCCATATTTTAGGGTTTTCTTGCTTTGTAAATTCAAATTATAATTTGTAAAGGGGAAAATTAGGAGGTTGAACTCCCTAATTTTTGTCTTATCCTAAATTATGTGGGAAAAATCAATTTACAAGGTCTTGTATAAATAATACCTTGTCACTTTCATTTTAGATAAACAAACTTGAGAATTACATAAGTTTTGGTCTGACATTTTTTCCCTACTTGGGTAATTCTCTCTCTCTCTCTCTCTCTCTCTCTCTCTCTCTCTCTCTCATGCTATTTTGGATTCTATTTACTTGTCTTTTAGAAGGAAGTGGTGCGATATCTCTCTTGAATTCTTTCTCTTGCTTTGTGGTGGAAAATTCTTGGCAAAGAGGGTTTAATCTTGCTATCTCTTAGAATTGGTAAGGAATTTTTGCATATTGTTAGTGTTTCTTGTTGTTTCATGGTTATTATTGTCTAAAACCTTGGAGGAGTAGAAAGTCATACACCCTCTACTAAGGTCCATTATTTTTCTTGGAGAAGCTACTTAAAAAGGTTGCTAGGAGGAGTAAAAAGGCTTACACCCTCCTAGATTTACCTTTCTAGTTTTGTTTTCCCTAGGGATTAAAAAGGATTACACCCCTAGGGAGGTAACACTACTATATTTGCAAAAATATACCACATCACACAAATAAAAAAGTCACTAGTCTAATTTGTATTGGAGAAATAAAATCATTTGCATTGGAATACGTGAAAAGTTGAGATTTTGCAATTGTTCAAGTTGGAATCAATTTTTCATGATTAAGGCATATTTTTGCCTTAACAACATCTATCTTAGCCTAGTAATTATTTAATATATTATAAACTAAATCTACAGCCATTATGGATGCAAAAACTCATCTTCTTTCATCTATTACTCACTTATCTACTGCTGAAATGTACTTGGGAACCTAGATTATTTTTATATTGATTATTAGCTATCATTTGCATGGTTTGCTTGCCCATTTTTGTGGTTAGGTTTAGCTGCTATAGAATTTTTTTTCTACAACCACTTGGATGTTAGAATACTTGTTGATAGCACTTTAAAAACAACCCTAAAATCCATCTAAAGTCTTGCTTCAGTGGAAGTTTGACTAGTTATTGCTAGCTTATTTTCCATCATCTTATACTTGATTTTAGTGGTTTAATTTGAAGCTATTGGTAATTGTTTCTTGCTGATTTATAGACTTATATATTGCTTCAATTTGGGACAATAATATTTATTTTTGAATCCCCATTGGTTAAAGTCTTGTTTGATCATCATTTTTCTTGTTCCGAGCAAGGTGAACACTGTTTTGCAGGTACACAACCATTGGAAATCATTTACCCTTCAACAAGACTTGTTCTCAATCCATCCTTCATATCCAATCTTGAACTTTAGGGGATCCATCCTTCATCATGTCACTTTTCATCTCAATCCCCTTAGGGTCATCAGGGTTCCCCCCTTGTGGTGATTTATCATCACTAAAGTGAGGGGAGTATCTATCTAAGGTGCCAGTAGGTAGCTACTCCGATAGTTGTCACACTTCTATGAATTGGGTTGGGATTTTCCCAATCTACAGATTGTGCGATAACACTTATGATGGAATAATCGATGGAATAATCAATAATCATTACATTTAATGATTAATAATGAGATCGATCATGTCGATTCCTACACACCAGTTCAAATTATGATCGCACAAGTGGTCAAATATTTTAGGGATATTGGTAAATCAATGTATGAAATCATGAAATGTCATAACTATCAATTTTTTTAAAATATGGATGAGTTTTTTATTATACTTTAAGGATTATGTCCATGCTTCCCATATTTCATAATTATTAATGTAAAAGTAATCTAATGCTCATTTTACCTTTGATTTACCTGTAGCCCTGAATTGTCACCTCTGGAATTGAAGTTGAAGCAAAAATGAATGTGGAATTTTGATTATGCAGCGTGTGGTGTTGCAACGGATTATGAAACTGAAGATGAAGACTTACCATGTTGATGAACAAATTGATGTAGTTGATGATGACAATAATGTTGTTTCTGAAGATGAATTTCATGACAATTTGCATGAAATTCATAATACCATAATATCATTGTAATATTCTGCTATGCTAACAGGTTCAAATGAATTTATGTAGTTATCGACAAGTTTTTGTAGTTGATTCATGTTATGCATTCTGGAAATTTTGCTAAATATTGTTGATGAAGATAGAGCCTGAAAAATCTGAAGATGTCGATGGATTTTTGTTGAAGAAGCTGATGTAGAAACCAAATATGAAAATGATGAAAAATGAATATGTTGATGATGAAAGCTGAAGATGTTGATGATGAAAGATGAAAATGTTGATGATGAAAGCTGAAGAAAAACTGATGCAAATGAATTTTAAATTTTATGAAATTTTTTATAAAATTCAAAACTCAATTTATTCTCGAACAGACATGCCGATGAAAATGAATTAGTATCTCTTAATTTCTTAAAAGAATGACTACAGATAACTTTCAGTAGCCGCAGAAAGTGCCTATGGTTGCACAAAAAGTCTGCAATCAAAGAAACTAAACATTTTTAGCCACAATTCTGAGATCATGAACTGTAGTGCCTAATAAAAGGATATTGCCTACCATGATGACAAAACTTTGAGACTAAATATCAAACAATATGACCACTTCTACTAAACTTATTTCATGAAAACAAAAAACTTCTTGATCTTTGAAAGGAATCTGCCTTAACTGATACTACAAATTAAATCTTTGTATACTGTCAATGACTTTATTGATGAAAAATAAATGCTAAACAAGAGTTGAAAATGTTACGCTTACTTATTTGAGAATTATGCTCGCCATTTCTGGTTTTCAAACAAAAATCTTGCACAATTGCGCTAGTAAACTGGTTTTCACAATCTGTGCTTATTTTTTCTTTACTTTTAACTTTATTATTTTTTTCTCTTTATTTTATTTTATTTTATTAGTTCATCATTTTCTTCAGCGACCAGAGATGGAGATAATGAGTAAGGAAAATTATTCCCATCCTCTTATGTCATGATGATTCTTTATATATATATATATATATATAACAAAAAAATAAAAAAAGAATCATCATGAGATAAGAGCATGGGAAGAATTTTCCTTACTCATTATCTCCAGCTCTAGCTGCTGAAGCAAATTATGAACAAATTATTCTTTGTTAATTAGCTTCTGATATAATCTTAATCTATGCCCATTCACTAGAAAATAAATGTCTTCCTCATCAATGGTTTAATTTTGAATGATTCGATGTCAAATATTGTTTATATCTTGCAGGGCCCTAACCAACAAGTACTTATTTTCCCTTTAATTTTTTTGAATCTAGAGTCAAATAAGAGAGTCGAGTCACCTAGTTTAAATTTCTTATTTTTTATGAATTTGTCATGCCACCCTGATCTTTGTTGTTGAATGATGGTAGTATGTTGAATTGCATCTTGTCAGATCTCGTCCAATTCATTGAGTGGAGCCAACCTCTAATGTTGTGCTTCTCAAAGATTCATCCCAAGCTTGGATGTTTTTCTGAAATTCTTGATTTGGAATTCAATAGGCAGTAAAACTTTCTTTCCACACACAAGATCATGGTGTATGTCGAGTAGTGTTCCTCCATGTGGTTTGGTAAGCCCAAAGTGCCTCAGAAAGCCTATTTTCCCAATCTTGGTGATGTAATTGAGCAGTTTTGGGCAAGATATCTTCAAGTACTTTGTTTGTGGACTCCACCTGCCCATTGGCTTGTGGATGGTAAGGGGATGAATATTGATGCTTGATCTTGTATTTCTCTATGATACTCTGAACAAGTTTTGACATAAATTGAGCACCTTGATATGTTACAATTTCGCTTGGGACACCAAAACGAGTAAATATGTCCTCAAATAAAAAATCCACAAAAGATTGTTCATTAGCATGCAAAAGAGGTTTAGCTTCTACCCATTTAGTGATATAATTAGTAGATACCAAAATATACCTTTTTCTTTCTAGACATTGGAAAAATAGGCCCTACAAAATCTAAAGCCCATTTTTCAAATGGTGCTATGAGTACCTGAGGTTGTTAATGAATTTTGTCTTCTTGCACATGTCTACCCATCTACTAGAAATTGTCACAACTTCTAACGTATTTCTTGGCATCTCTAAAAAGAGTGAGTCAATAATACTTTAGACAAAGGAATTTATATACATTTTTTTATCAAAAAAATGGCCCCCACATGGTTCATCACAACATGCCTTCATTATATCAAACATGCCATCTTATCATACACACCTCTGAATTATAAGATCAGGTCCAGTACGAAATAGTTTTCCACCATTCCATGGATAAGTGGCATTGAGTTTGATAATCTTTTGTTTTTCTTTTCGTAGAAAGATGTTGAGGTAACTTCCCTTAAGCTAAATAGTTGGAAATATCTGCAAACCAAGGAGATTTAGTAGATATTACAAAATGTTTCTCATTAGGGAAATTATCATTAATAGGAATTAATTCACCTTCATTGTGAATCCTAGAAAGGAAATATACTACAACATTCTCCTTACCAGGCCTATATAGTATAGTGAGATTAAATTCATGTAATAAAAGAAGCCTATTGGTAACCATACCATTAGTAATTGGTTTATTCATTAAGTATGTAATGGTTGAGTGGTCAGTGTGGATGAGTACTTCATATCCTGTAATGTAGTTCTTAAATTTATTGATAGCATGAACTACTGCAAGGAACACTTTTTTTAGTAACTATATAATTCAATTAAGGAGGTGTCAAATTTTTACTCACAAAATAGATGGCATAATATAATTGATATATGGAATGGAAGGAACCAATTCGGTCCTCTTAAAACATGAGCTACAAAAAGTTTCTCTTTTAGAGTTTCAAAAGTAGTTTGACATTAAATGTTCTAGAAACATATCATTATATTTAGTAATAAGTTGAATAATGGAGATGTAATTTTTGTGAAATTTTCAGTAAATCGTTTATAGTAACTAGCATGGCCTAGGAAATGTTTGACATCTTTTTTAGTTTTGGGCACTAGAGGATTGGAAATGACTTTTATCTTTGTTGGATCCACTTTAATACCTACAGAAGACACATAGTGGCTCAAAATAATTCCTTCAGTTAGTAATATGTAACATTTCATATGGATTAATGACAAATTAGTTTCCTGGCACCTAATTAAAACATTTTCCAAAATTTCTAATGCTTCTTTGAAAGTATTTCCATAAACAGTGAAATCATTCATATATACTTCTACACAATCATGGATAAGGTCAAAAACAATACCTAGTACAACACATTGAAATGTTTCAGGTGCATTACACAAACCAAAAGGAAGTACTCTTAGGCGTATGTTCCCCAAGGACATGTGAATGTTTTTTTTATCCTGATCCTCTTGAGATACTTGTCTTTGGTTATAACCACTAAATCCATCCAAAAAGGAAAAGTATTTTTTACCTACTAATGTATCTAAGACCTAATCTATAAAAGGTAGAGGAAAGTGATTTTTCAAAGTTTCTTTATTCAATTCCCTATAGTCTACACAAGCACACCATTTTCCATTTTTCTTAGGAACAATAACTAGTGGATATACCCATTGGTTGTTAGAAAATGGATATATAAAATTGGCATTGAGTAATTTCTGCAGCTCATCTTTCACAATTTCTTTCAAGAGTGGATTCATTTGTCGTTGGGTCTGAATGGAAGGATTGGAGTTATCCTCTCTATATATATGATGAATACATGTATTAGAGTGAATTACACGCATGTCAGTGTATTACCATGCAAATTCTCAATAATTGTTTTGTAATGTCTTGACTAATTTCTCTTTTTAAATTTCTTCATGTTTAGAATTGATATTTAWTTTTTTTCCTTGAAAGATTTCAATAGCTTCATTACTTGACCCTGATGTGGATGCACCMGAAGACATTGATTATGATATTGTTGATAAAGTATCCATAGTACAACTTTCTTGAAAATCCTTATCCAAGATATGACCAAAATCCTACCCCCCATGATATTGAGTAAAATCACAATTATAAATTAATTGTGTTACATTAAATCATCAATATGGTTTTGTAAGCTTATGAAGTGTAATGCAAAGTATATGCAGGTTTTTAGTTTCTTATCTATCTATTGAAAATCACCTTACAAGTTATCTACTAATAAACCAAAGAAGCAAAACTTTTAACTATGAAAAATAATTGCAATTTAAATAATCAACACAGACTTGGTTCTACACAGTTTTAAACCATAACTATGTAAAATGAAATAGTTATAGAAGCTTTCTGATTTTATAATTCAACTAATGAATTTTATAATTGAAACAAGTTTTAATCAATTAGATAGTTTGTATGAGAAACCATTACTGTGTTGTCACACCACACAAAGTTATAAACAATGAAATTTAAGGTAATAAAATAAAAACACATTCAACTAATTGTAACCAAAATAAAACAAATGAAATATGAGCAACAAAACCTTACACAGGGGGCCCTCCTGGCTCAGTTACACATTGCTAAAATGATTGTAGACTTTCAAGAAAACACTAAACTATGAACTACTCATGGGATGCATAGAAAACAAATTCTTTAATCAACAATAGAACCTGAACTTTATATTAATATCAAGAGTATTTTCTACATAATCAAGATTGTCTTTCATTGTTCAACCCATGGGTATTTATACAATTCAAAACAGAGATCATATAAACTTCTAAAGCAAGTTTTTAGAGAAAATGCTTATGATTCAGATTTCATAGGATAATGTTGCTATCCACGCATGAGAAATTCATGGTTGCACACATGAATTTATCACATTAAATATTGATATCTGATATGCTTGATAATTTTACACTCAATCCACATCTTTTTTCAACAAATCCATTACTGATATGCATCCTCTACCATAATCTTCGACTGCTTTGACTACGCCTTTGACTTCTCTCTTTTGTTGATCTGGAAAACACTGGGTTGAACTTGACAGATGAAGAAGATGGAGGATACCATTTTCCATATCCTCCAATTCACATTGTTTTTGTATCATTCATGCACCTATATAGAATTACAACTCAACTATAGAACTAGAAACTGGCTACGAAATGGTTGTGTTTCCGTGGCTACAACATTTATATTTTTTTTACAAAAGAATGCATGAAAACATAAAAATAATGGACCTTTTACCTGGTTTTTATCCTTTGTAGCTCTGAACATGATTTCATATCAAAATAATGGAAATGGAGTATAAGATAGTGAATATGGAAGGATTTTACGAGTATGATAAGTGATTTAAGTGACAAAAATGATGACAAAAAGAGTTTATTCTTCAGGTTCAACACCCCATATCTCTGAAGCACCAAGGGAGAAGTTTAGGTATCCTCCAAGAAGCACCATTACTCCATGTAGCCAAGAAGTGTTCCCATAAATCCAATATATCATAATAGGGTCAATAGAGTTTCAAGCAAGTGAGTCATTTCCCCAATTTGAGAGATAGGAGGGAAGTCACCAACCCTCATGAAAAATCTTGTGAGTTAGATAGAGTAAAGAGATAAGTATACCAACCTGTAACAAGTCCCCCAAAATGTCATGTGGCATAAATAAAACTAAATTCCCAACCTTTTATAAGTTTGGAGAGATCATGTATTACTTGTTTTCCATTCGTCATCATTTCTTGCAGGTAGATGACATAGCGGTTATGTGTTTCAATCAATCTCTTCAAGGCCCATTTCTTGGAGGGATTGGCTATCCCTCTATAATTCAAGGTTAGAAAAATAATTTTTCACCCTCCTTAGGGGACAATGCTCTAATATCCTTGATCAATGATTGTTTTTGAAAACTTCTAACATCTGAATTGGCTTGTTTTTGGGCTAAGGAAGCATAGGAATTTCTACCTCTTTGACTTTCCTTCAGAATTGTTTCATCCAATTGACCTAGTCCTCCCTTGAAACCTCATTAAAAAAACCCTTTTCCTCTTTTGTGCAGTTTTAGATTGTATATATAAGTCTAAGATGAGGGGGAGTCTTCAACAAAAGTAGGTGGAGGCACATTTTCTAGAGAAGGGGTAAGGGGTTCTAGAGGCTTTGATTTTGTGGAGAAGGTATCTCCTTGACCATTCAAATAGATAAGGGAGGAGTTATGAGGTTTTGATAAATCATATAAACTTGAGAGGAGATCCCTTTGATAATTCCCCAATTCAATTCCTAGACCTACCTCCCTAGTCCCAATAAGTAATTGGCCAAAGGAAAATAAAGGAGGGTGGAGGTGAAAATTTATTACTTGACACTATCGTAGAGACTTGTTGTTGAGGTAGTCCTTGGGTGAGTTCCTGCTACTCCTAAGAGTGCTCCTTTGTTGGGATGTTTGTTTCCAAAATGTATTCTTGAGGGATAGATTGAAAGTGTTCTGAAGTACTATCTTCATGATGAGTAGGAATTGGGTTCTTTGGAGGTGGAGGAAAATTCTGAACCCAAACTTTACTGGCATTCTTGAGTGCAGATTATTTTACCAAATGTCCATATTCATGATATCTTCCACATTTGAAAGGGATCCCTTCATAATCAAGGGTCTGGTGGAATATAGTTGGACCTTTCCAGATGATTATGGAATTTGCTAGACCCTTGGAAAGGTCAATACCTACCAATAATCTAGCCATCCCCATATAACTTGTGTCATGATAGGAACTATCTACTTCATCAAATGACCCAAATTATTTCCAATGTCCTTAAGCACTTCCTCATACCAGAGGATCAATGGAAGTATAGGAATATGAACCCACACTGGTAAATTCAAGATGGGCCAAGTGGCTATCAAAGTTTGGGTGCTAATTTTTGAGATATAAAGCTTGTGAGCCTCATTTCCATCAATTTCAAAGAATTTTTTCTACATCCTTGGAGTTATATAAAATTCAAACTAGCCAACCTTTCACCAAGACCATGCTTTTCAGGATATAACCAAGAAGGGTACCAAATTTTCCTTTCATCCATTATTTGAGCAATGTTTCTCTCATTTTCTTACTTGAGAACCCACCTACGAGCCTCGAGTTCTCAAGATACATAATCTCATTGAGTTACACCACATCACCAATCAAGATGCTAATGGATTCCATTTTTTTATGTATACACTTCCTGCACTTACGAGGATTCCCTGGTCCTCCCAATCCCAAGTCTCCTTGTGTAGAGGTTTTGGATTCAGATGGAGAGATACCACTTATAATATCCCAATTTAGACTCAATTTGATAAACCCTTGGCTCTTGTTGTTGTTTGATAAACCTTCAATAAAAATAGAACTCATACCATCTTCTATCAAGTCTAAAGGAGGTGCATCAATCACTTTACTGGTGTGGGGATCATTCCATAGTGATAGGATTAATTCTCCCACCTAATCCATAGCCTGGGTCGATGATCTCTTGGATATAGCTACAAATATCCCCCCCTTTCAAACCTTGAAAGTGAGGTTGAGGTGAATAAATCATCGCTACCATTTTAGTGTTACGAATGGAAAAATCATCAAACTAGTGGTTGAGCTGACACAGAGCCAAATCTCCAAAAATTTCAGAGATTTCATATCCCACGAGATCTGGTCTTGTCATAGTTTCATCAAGGAGGATAGGATCTAAGGTGTGATGCATGTTGATAGGGTCAAACTAGATCTGTTGGTCCCCCAATGGGTCATCCAAGTAATCAACTAAGTCCTCTTCCATTTATCCAAAGTGGAGGGATCATATGCCTAAATGCACGATGGTGAAATCCTATTGATAGAAACCTTAATTACTAAACAAAACCTTAACCAAGAGCTCCATTATTTTTTAACTTTAATAATGTTTGTGTGGAAGAAGGGATAGATCAATTCCAAAGGCCTAGGCCATGTGATCTCAAATTTTTCTAGTTGTTCTCAGGACAAGGCTCACATCTTCTACTAATGTCATATTTACCTCCTCCAAGAATTATTTTTCTTCAATAGGGCATGATGATGTCTACAAGTCTTTCTCCTATCCAGATCCTCAATTACTTTTCTTTCACCATTTTAGATCCAATTTGGGTCTAGTAACCTCATTATGTTATAATTGTGTCATCCAAAACATTCTCCCTCATCACTATCACTATAGGGAATGAACCCTGAGTGTTGTTTCTTTTATAATATTAGACCAGAGAATACTTGTGTTGAAACCTAGATAAATGTGGCCAAGAGGGAAAGTAGAAACACACATCTAAGGGTGCATGGAAAAAATGGATGTCCCTATTCCATATCTTAGTACATGGACAACTCAAATAGATGGCCCGGATCTGGCCTTTTTAGTATCCATTGGCACCTCCTGTTATTTTTGGTTCGAGTAGGGTTCAACTCTCATAGATTGAAAACCACGAGCTCACCTTTGCCTCCTAAATATATCATGTTCATAAAACATTTACCCTAGCGCTTACTTGAGAAACCATAGACTCGCCTTCTCCTCCTGCATATATTGTTCATTATTAATTTACTAAAATGAGATTAATTATTTTTTTCAACACATTATAATTTTTTATTAGTGTGGTTACTGTACAAAATGACATGATTTTAAAAAATATATAAAAACTCTTAAATATATTTGAATATAAATTTCTTTCCAAACAAATTAGAAATTGTGTGGCATCATATCCTATTCATACTAAAAATTAGGTAGTTCCTATTCAAACTAAAAATTAGGTAGTTCCTATGGAATCATCTCTTATTCAAACTAAAAATCACAAATGTTTCAATTAAAATTAAAAATTCAAGTAATTGTGTCTTCTTGAAAATATCATTTCAAATTTTGCAATGTGAAAAGTTGGGCCATACCATCATTTACAATGGTGATTCATACACTCGCCTTCTTCATAAGTTGATACATCTTGTATGAACATTATGCTCTCATCATGAAATTATTGATTTAGAAGTCAATTAACTCTAACTATATCCTTTTTGGATATTTCGGTGAGCGAAAATTATTAAGTTAGAAGTCAATAATTATAATTATAATTATTTTTATTAGTTATTTTAATTATTTTAATTATTATTATTTGGATCTAATTTTTATTAGTTTAATTTTAAATATAAAAAGATCGATAAACATTAATACGATAAATGAATTTTAATTTAAAAATCTAATATTAATATTATAATAATTATAAATGGAAAAATTAAGACTTTGTGGTTGTTGCATGGTATGAGTGTAGTATGAGATTAGAGAGATTAATGAAAATGTATAGGAGTATCAACATGTATAATAATAATAATAATAATTTATTTTTAAGGTCACGGGCAAGACAGCACACCAAATTGGTATATGAGACCCCCTTGTTTGTGGGACAAGGGGCCCCCCTTCGCCCAACGATTTGAATGTTAAAATCTACGAAGGTATACATACCCTACACCCCTCTGGATTTGAACCTGTGACCTCTTAAGAGGAAACACATGTTCTTATATAAACCAATAAAAAAATCATATCAGCATTGTCCATCTCCACCGTTTTTCATGAGAACATTGGTTTATACAAGTAATATAAGTAAATACTCTAACAATTTTCCTAACACTTGTACATACCATTTGTAGACTTTTGTGGACTTTTGTGTGTCACTGCCTATAGTTGTAGGTGATGGACTTTTGTCATCTAAGTAGAGTGAATGTGAACACTTCATTCATTTCCAATAATCCCTAGTACCAATATGTGTATTTCTCCATGAAGTGCATGAGTATCAATTGATGGGCTAAGTCTAGTGGGGGATTCAAACTCGAATCGAGCATCTAGAGAACTTGATCTGAAAACAAGTATTATATGTGGTAGCTTGTGTTCTTATTGACAGGGAAAGGAGGAATTTGGACTTTGAGTCTAAATTTGGTGAATGTTTACATTTAGGTTAGTTATATTATATCATTTTTAAATGCAACAATCTCTTAGATATTTAATGTTGGTATATAGTTTCTTCTTTATGTTCTTGTTTTTAACTTTGTTTAATTAAAAATTAGGATTGATAATGCCTTACCTATTTGTTTGGAAATTTCTTTTCTTTCATTTTTGTTTTTTACACTCTATTGTTAGAAGATGTTCAATCTTGAAATATAGGATTTTGAAATGTGACAGTGGAATTGCTTTTTTTCTATAACCAATTTGTTTAACTAAAAAATCCTATACATTTACAACCGAAAGAAATTCACTATCAACTATGATGAATCGTGAAAGAAGTTTTTTTTTTCTAAAAATTTTCCATATTTGATCATTGTTATTTAAAATATGCACTCTCACCAACACAATTTGGGTGTCATTTTTGGGGGGAAGACAAGTATCTTTACAAAGGGAAAGAAGACATAAATGATACAAATAAAATGGCCAAACAAAGATTTATTAGTCTTTGTCGAAGGCTAGGGCACTATAGTGATTCGTTCGTCAATGAATTTGCATTAGTTCATGGTTGACTATAAATTTTTACCTATCTCCGAATGTTTTACATTAGGAGAACATTTTATTTTTATTTTTCTGAAACAATAAAGTTAAATTTTGTGCCATTCTATTGGTGGAGATATTTGAAGTCTTATTGTCGAGTGACAGCTAGGCCACGACGGTTTCATTGGAGATATAACCTTACATTTAATCCTATTATCAATATTGTCAGTTTAACCTTCTCTGCATGGAAATTTGGTTGGAGATATAACCTTACATTTAATCTCATTGTCAGTGTTGTCAATTTAACTTTCTAAGTAGTTGGATTAGCATTAAGTACTCTATCATATTTTAATTCTACGAACACTAATATATATGAAAAATAACCAAAGGTTGAAGACTATATAGGTAACAAAAATAAAGTTTATATTTTATTGCCAATATGACTGCACAATTTATTGCCAACATGACTACATAGTTTTTTTCTCGGTATGCGGATGAGCATTCTGTAATATGTCATTATTTCTTCAAGCAATAATATATATGAAAAATAACCAAAATTTGAAGTCAATTTGTCAACTAATTAATAATATGCCCTTAATTAATACTAACACCGCCATATTTACTTCCATTCTCCACCTCCTTATCGTGTGCTTTGATATTTGAATTATCTATGACATTTTGGAATGAGCAATGCCCTATACAATGGTGGCCACTAAAAATACATGAAATATTTTTGAAGACTATTGAAGTCTCTTAAAATTTGTAGAGCTCAACCCTGCAATTGAGTGAAGCATACAATGGCAAAGAAGAAAGCAAACAATAAAACAAACATGAGATCTCATCCTTCATCTTCATTCCTCACAATACAAGAGACAATGTTCCAATGCCTTGCTATTATTATGAGGTATATGTATTCATTCTTTTTACTTCTCTCATCTATTTTCCTCTTGAATTGTTGTTATGTTGTTGTTTCATGTTTCCATTTGTTCGTAGATGCAACTCTCATGCATGTTTATCATTTGCAAGTTGAAATATTTGCAATACACATATTTGCAATGGGAGCATAAACATAGAGAAATAAACTATACTATGACAATGCAATAAAGTTTTATTATTTATTGAATAAATTGTCCTTGCCTACTCAGCTCTATATTTCATATCTGCATGGCCCATCCAAGATTGTCCAAATTCAAGTTGTATTCTCCATATTTGTGAATGATCTGTGAGACATTCATGAACAATATTTAATACATTTGTAATTATTGTTGGTTCAACATACATGTAAAACTTGTTGTAATTAGGTGGATATTACTCTCTCAATATATGTTTTCCCAGTCTGGCCCTATTTATGGCCTCTTGCTCCAAGCATAAAATAAATTTTCTAAATAAAACAAGACAAATTAGATTTACTGTATCAGGTGGATATTATGGTCTCAATATTAGGTTTCTGTGGGCTATCCCTACTACATAAGTACACTCTTTCTTATTGATGTTCTTAAATAATTTTACATGGACTTGTAGGCTATAACTTAGTAAACAAGGTCTACTTTAAAGATTTAATCAAGCCATGCATTAATCCGTGTATGATGAAAATATGATAAATGGAAACAATGCAACCTAGAATGAGAAAATGACCACAAACTCACATAAAATAGATTGGCATATATGCTTGGTGGGCCCCAACAAACCCCCTTCTTTATTTTTAATCAAAATCCAGGGTCCCTCGAAATTTTACTTGGATTCTTCATTTTTTTCCCTTTGACTTGATTGGATTGGTATTCATTTGCTTTGTTTCAAGGTTGGTTTGAGTTTATATTATTTTATTTTGTTTCGTTTGAGTTTCATGAAATTGAAATGCCATTCTATTTTTCTTTCTACAGAGTTTTGATGTTGATGGACGAGCTTCATAATTTGGGATTTTGTTATTACCTCTTCCTCATTGAATTTATCTTCTATGAGAATGGCTTGGTTGAAGACATGGATTAATAACAATGATTTTACATGAAGAACGTTTATTGCGACACATTTTTTCTATGACATTTGTTCACATTTGATCAAATTTGAATGAAGGAGAAACGAGCATAGAAATATTAATTATTTAAACGAAAACATCAATTTTTATCAACTTCTTACTTTCGTTTAAATTATGATTATGTTTTCGTCTTTTGCTCATCAACAAGTTTGATAATTTTGAATAATGGGTTCAATACGTCATCAAATAATATCTTGGTTGGTTTCTCATTTTCATAAAATCATTTGGTGGGTTTAATTAATTAAATTATTTTGTCATTTTGCATCTCATTTCAAAATAAAATAAAAATCAATAAAAGAATTATCAATCATTTGTTTGATTTTGTGAAAACCCAAAATTAATATTTTTCTCCTCTCCATGAACTTGAAGCTTCTAGAATTTTAAGATCATATTTGAAAGGAAAATATAAACAATGTTTGTTTATAACTTGTAGTTAGTTCAAATTCATTTTAATTTTATTGTTCTAAATTTTGTTTTATTCACAATTTTTAGGTTATTAATTTGGTTTCTTTTTGTTTCACAGGTTTCTATTATCAGTTATTTGGTACGAATCTAATCATGGCTTGATTTTATTATCTAAATATGTTCAAGATAATTGATCCAAAAATAATATTGGATTGGTGCAAATAATTTATGAGCAACAACAGATAAGACTTGGAAATGCGTTCAAGAACAGACAGACAATTTTGCGGGACTTGTTTCGGCCAAAACATAAGGAATCTGAAGAAATGGTTGACAACCCATCTGCAGAATGGACCCATTTATCTTACGCACGAGAATGCTCCCAAACAAATGCACGATTTGAGAGATATTTCTGTCTCTTTACGAGGAAAATTTCAGGTGGAGGAAATTATTAGTGATGCCCAAACTTTTCATTCATGGTATAAATATATGAGAAATTTTAGAGCCAAAGAGACTCGCGGAATTGAGAGGAGGATTTTTATCCTTTATTTTTTGTATATTATATCTTTTGTAAACTTGTTTCTTTTCAAATGGATTAACAGATGGTTGGAATCTTGGGAGAATGGACAAGTATTTTCAAAGAAAAATATGGAATTCCAGGTTGCTTAATGGCTTTTGTCTTGTGAGTAAAATGGTTTTGTTTTCATTATAATATCTTCATATTCTTTGAGTAATTGATTATGTATTGATTTAGATTAGATTTAGTCTATTTTATCAATACATGGTTAATTGTTATCATTTATGTATTAATTTTTTCAATCTTTAAGAGTCTATTATCCCAAAAAATCCTTTTGGACCTTATGATGAACTTATTATACTGAAGCTATATGGGATACAATTTACTCTTTGGTTTTTGTCCTTTTGTAGATTATGAAATGTTAATATTGTTTCTCATATAATTTCTGAATATGAAACTTTATTTGTATTGAACTAGCTTTAGACTGTTCTGCATATAACTTTTCATGTTATGTTTTCATTTATATGGTTCATTATATTTTGGTTCCTTTAATATCTGTGGTTGATCATCTATTCAATTATTTTGAGTTTACATTTGATACTAGATAGTTGGTAACACCATTTACTGAGGATTGGAATTTCTTTCATTTTCATATATATAGACATTCTAAAGTCACATGATATATAATCGTTTGTCTTTCTGTCATCATAAACTCGTTCCGGAATATAAAAGACTTCTATGAGTTTCTTAAGGAAGTATTATGCTTGAATTTTTCATAGGTTTACACTTGACATAGGTTAAGAGGAGCTTATACAAATACAAAGAGACGAATCTAGCCTAGTATTGTTGATCAACGTCAGGTTAGTTAGTTTATATCTTATTTAATTTGTTTATTTGAGAATGAATAATGATTGCATCATTTAAACGTTAACTGATTTGACCATTATCATTTTATCATTTACAATCTTATTCAATCATTTTTATTAGTTTGTCATTTATAGTACAAAGACAATTTCCTTTATTTTCTTATTTTGATCCATTAGTTGAAAACAATTATTTTCACAAGGCTTTGATTAAACCTTGTAAATTGTATATAGCTATTGTACATAAACACTATTAGTTAAGCATTTGTAATTAAAGTGTTGATTGTTAGAGTTGTATCTTAAGTTACTCCACATCTTTTAGTTGTTTTAGGATCTTAGTTGGCTAACAGAGCCATAAAACCCGTCAGGGTAGATTATACCAAACAACTTGGGTTAAATAGAAAACCCCAGATCGGATCTATCCTTCCTGATGATGGTGTGTCATAAACGCTCATCAACAATGCTCAAATAGGTATATAGAGTGTTCTCGTTCTTGTCTCGCAAATATTAATAAAGCCAAGATTTTGGTCCCCAAGAGTTTGTCCTCCTCCTTGTTGATTACTTTGTTAAGCCCCCAATCTAAGCTTCACTACCACAAATAAATACTCCCATAAATTTAAAATACTAATAATTACAAAAATGATTAAAACTTTAATAACGCATGAAAAAATATGAAAATTTTGTGTGATTTACTCTTAGTCTAGTCATCCATGTTGTGTGTCACTGTGTCAAATGCACAATAGTTGTGTGCCAAATGTACTGTATATTTTTTGCACATATATTTGATATGCATTTATAAGGTATCCCTTCATCGCCATCCCTCGCTTGATCTAACTTATTTGAGCCTCCAACTCAATTCTACCTCCTTTCTTTTCTACTACATCAAAAAACATCAACTCTCGGTGCAAATCCACCATCGGGTTGAGACCAAGTTGCAGATCCAGGTGGAGAACCAATTGACCAAGCAAAAGCACTCGCTTTAGCATGGATTATTTTAGTCTCCAAAAACCATATTTCTATAGTTTTCTAGTTCTTGATCGAGATCTTGATCAAGACCCATATTCAATAGAGCCTCCAGTTGGTGAAGTAGTTCAACAACAATAACCACCATAACCACTTAATTAATAAATTCCATCTTATACTTATCAATTTCATCATTGTGTACTTCTAGCTACGACATGTTCAAAAAGAATGTGGTTTTTACAACCTATATCCTTGGATGGAATGCATGTTTTTAAGTAAGCCCCATATATTTAATGGTGGGGCTCTCCCCTCCTC
The DNA here is from genome assembly GCA_010110895.2 of Picea sitchensis. Classification (NCBI taxonomy): domain Eukaryota; kingdom Viridiplantae; phylum Streptophyta; class Pinopsida; order Pinales; family Pinaceae; genus Picea; species Picea sitchensis. Next base: position 11,435 of record SNQJ01S0111006.1, on the reverse strand, counting down.
TTATTGACACCCAAAATATTCAAGAAGTTTTCATGGAGATGTCCCCAATACCTAATGGATTTGGCATGGTGGGGTCTTTGACTAGGGTGAAGTCATAACTATTGATATTATGGTAGTTGTGGGAGGTATTAACCTCCACTTCTGAACCTTGATAAGATTATAATATTCCATGCAGCAAGAAGAACCCTAAAATATTTGGACATAACCCTAGAAGTAAAGCCAACTAAAGAGAATATTATATATTGAGTCTTTATCCTCCAAAAAGAGAAGTCGGCCCATACAGCCTTGAGAGAGCATTATAAATATAAGGTTCCAAATCTCATTTGGCACACATAATTCGCAACTACAGAAATCTAGTACAGTGTGCAAGTCTGGGAGAAACTACAGCTGTAGTTACTGCAACCTGTAATTTCGATCTTTTTGGGTTGGACTTTCTGATCAATCTTGGTTATCTTTGCTTAGTGCATTAGCCTTGGTTGGCTATTGATTTTCTACCAAAATTCTTCTCTCTATCAAGGTCAAGGTGCTCGGGGGTGGCATTCATACCTGTGGTTGGGTGACAATATTGTTATATTGTCTATGGTTAAACGAGCACACCCATTTTTTTAACAAGTTATGGGCCCACACCTCCTTCATTCAGTCTAACCATTGGAAGGAATCCAAGCCATAAGGTTATCAAGCTCATTGAAGAATTGTTGTTAGGGTTTCTAGCAGGTACAATTATTGAAGCACTGTCGCTAGGGTTACTAGCAAGTGCAGTTGCAAAAAGCCTAAAAATATTGCCCAACACCTTATGATGGAACACCTTACTCAAGGAGAAGATATTCTAGTGCGCCTTAATCCAGCGCACCTCTTGGAACTCTCAGAAGGAAAAAAAATGCCAAGGTTGATATTTTGGGTCAAATTCAAAGTTTGACCAATTATCAGTCAACAGAAATCATGAATGAAAAGATAGATCATCTACACTATTCATCTCTCACAAGAACTCTTGAAGATGACATGTGGATAACTGACAGTGGAGCTTCTGGGAATATGACAGGAGACCAAGTTAGACTCTCTAATATGAATGAAAAGAGGACATCCTACAAGGTATAACTTGGAGATAAGAACACCTATCCAATCGAAGGAACTAGTCAAGCCTCCATCAAATTGAAAACATGTAACAATGTTCATTTGAGCAATGTCTTATATGTACCTAGTTTAGAAAAGAATATTGTATCCATATATTTCCTAGAAGACAAAGGAAACATAATAGCCTTTGTAGATGGAAATGTGTTATCTTGGTCTAGAGACTCCAGCATAGAGAACTTTAGAGTTATTGGAACTCGTGAAGGAAGACTATACAGACTACTAGAAAGAAATGATGAATATCTTGTACATGATGAAGTCAATCCCAATGAAATTTGGCATAAAAGGTGTTAGCAGTCAGAAATTTCTTTGGGTTGTATAAAAAAAAACCCCAAGGTAATTGTTTCAACCAACTTTAGATTGTATTCTGACCTATACAATCAGAGAGGGATCTCTCGGATGTCTAATGAGAGGTAATAACTCAAAGGATTCATCAATAAATGCACAAAGGTCATATTCTGCAATAAGACAAGTCTGATTCTTCTTTAAAGGGGTTGGTAGGACAAACAAGGGAGAGGTACCATTGGGCAATGGAGTCAAGGCCTGAATTTCAATGTTTTTTACAGTCAACAAATGGTTCATTTCTTTTTGCAGATTTGAGGCAAAATAGGCGCTATGCTCAGCAAATAAATGATATGAGATGAGAGATGGAAAGGAGAAGAAATCCCACTACACTACAGGCATTAATCAATGGATGAATCTCTAGTGCATCTTTATAAGAAAGGACACAAATATTAATTACTAAACCGAGCATCAAATGAATATGAATTCTGTAAAAGTAACCATTAACACATAACAAGCATCATCAGTGTGAAAGGAGAATAAAACATAGACAAATTCCGACCACTTACTCTCATACAATGCTAGCAGAAAAACATAATCATGGAAATGATATACAAGAAACACATATTGAACATAAACATCATGATGAATCTCAAATTTCATAAAGAGAAAACTTCTGCATTAACTTCAAAGAAATAAACAAGTATTGATCCCCCCAAGGGTCCAACCCTTATCTACTCTCGTACCATGAAATATATAGCACTATAGGTATTTTATAGCTCACCATTTCAAAATCCAACCCCTTTCCCAAAATAGAAACTGTTACAAACAACAAATGACACGTTTTAACTGATTTCCTGCTTTTTAGGAGGTGAAATTATGAAAAATAGGCTTTAAAACGCCACTTTTAATTCTCAAACTGTAATATTTGTGTCAAATCTAAGAAAATTTTTTGTAGTTAATCTCGTTCTAAAGAAAAACCTCTCTCGATTTCTTTAAATGTGTCTCCATATGGATGGAATACGTGTCGCAAGAACATGTCTCAAATAGGAAATCATGAAAACTGAAAAATAGGGCTCAACGATTCCTTTAAATATCCAAAAATATGAAACATTTTTAAAATATGAGAGACTATTTTATTATTTGGTTTGTCTTCAACAAAAACCTCTTGGGGATTTTCAAAATTCCTCTCTAGATGGTCAGAAAGTGATATTTAAGTTGACCACTAAACCAGTCATTTATGCAGCGCACCCTATAGCATGTGCGTAAGAACATCCTCTACGCGATAGCATCCTCCACGCGCGACAACATCCTCAGAATCCTATGCGCGATAACATCTTCCACGTGCAACAACATCCTCAATATCCTCTACGTGGCAGCATCCTTCGCGCGTGACAACATCCTTCGCGCGCGACGTAGAAAATTTTGTAGCGGGCAGTTGCAAATGGAAATGGAAATAATAAATGACAAAGCTTCCTTTTGAAACCGACCCTTGGATATTTTAGATGATGCCAGGCATAAAAACAATATTGGTGTTAACAGGCATGGCTTTGCAATCTGCTGACAAACCTTTAACCTTATTTATGAAAATCATGGTGCTAACAGAAGGTATGCTCATATCAACTATCAAGCATTGCCTTTCCTCAAAAACATGGTTGAAGGAATACCAGAACTACAATCTACACATGAAGGAATTTTCAAAGGATGTGCTCTTGGTAAGAATGTTAAGAACCATTCTCAAGCAACAATAATAGATCTAAGGAAATCCTAGATCTAATACATTCAGATGTTTGTGGTCCGATGCCAGTCAAATATATAGGAGGTTCTCTTTACTATGTAATCTTCATAGATGATTACTCAAGAAATACTTGGTTATATATCTTGAAGACAAAGGATGAATTTTTCAGCAAGCTTCAAGAATTCAAAGCAGAGATAGAGAACCTCACAAACAAGAAAATCAAGACCTTGAGAACAGATAATCGAGGATAATACACATCCAAGGAATTTGTTTCCTTTTTCAAATCTGTAACGACCTCCTCGTTA
>SNQJ01S0111005.1:3903-14932 GCA_010110895.2 Picea sitchensis | reverse complement strand
AAGAAGGTAGGGTTCATGGATCGCTAAAATAGGAAGTGCAGAAGGGAATGGACCTCCCTGTTGAAGCAGGCTTACTAGACATGGAATAAACATGGTGAATCGGTGTTGAGAAGTCAAAGGTACCCATGAGGGAAGAATACATTATGATGCCAATATTCTCAGTTGTCGGCTGAGAATTTTCGATCATAGGGATCGACGATCCAACAGATGCATTAGGACTAGAGTACGCAAATGATAACTGGTTGATAGTCACGATCTCCCCTTGATGAGGAAAATAAAGTATACGGAAAATGGACAATACGACAATGACCATATCATAGGTCTAATTGTGACCTAGTAACAGGTTATAATTGAGAAGTGCATCAACTACCTCTACTTCCACCTCTATCGTCTTCCCACCTAACTAGACCAGAAAGGCAGGGAGAATACCATGAGGGCAGAAGGAATGACCGTCAAATGTAGTCAACATGTTCGATGACTTGGAAAGGGTAAGAGAACAGAGAGATTTCCAACATGCCAGGACATCACATAGGTGGCAACACCTTCATCAATAATTTCTCGTTTGATGGTATACTTGTAATCCTCCACGTGGATTTGGAAATCCACATGGTAGGGTAAGCAAGGCTTCACATCCATGATGTCAAACTTGATGAGTTTCAATCCACTAGGCTCTAGAGCTCCTAAGGAAGAGAGTAATGCATTCCTCTATGATGGACAGATCTAGATTACCTCCAAAGCCGACATCGCACAAGGTGTTTGGCCCAGATCCTCAATGATAGAGTAGTTCTGGGCGTCTCTAGCATTAGGGTTGTGAGTAGATCACTTGAGTACTCATTTCAGAATGCGAGGTGGTGGATTTGGTTTCTCAATATGTAGGTTCATCTCCAGAGGGGCAGGAGGAGCTTCTAGGTCGATACTATCTTTTGAAGAGCTATAATCTCGAGAACGAGTGGCTACATCAATTTTTGTGTCGACAATATTGATAAAAACATGGTCGTCATATTATGACGGTGGGTTTTGACTTCCACCAGGTGAATTTGTAGCATTCGAAGAGCTCAAGGCTAAGTGTTGATTATGTGGGAATGGATTCTTCAGCATAGCGGGAAGTATATTTAAAAGCCTTGCAGCCTCAGTGAGTTTGGGGCATAAATGTGTAAGGTGGTCATTGGTACAAAGTTTACAAGGAAACTTCACCTTACGTTTCTCTTTCTTTCCCTCTCTAGCATTATCATTCTGCTACCCATTATTATCTTTTTCCTTGGATTTGTTTCCATTTTTCCACCCTTACGGTTGTTTCAAACTTTCATTTTGTTCCCAGGTGGTTTCTAGTCACCATTTGGGTTTTTCGATGATTGCATAGAATGTACATCTATCGATTGGGTGGGTTTGGAGGATCCTGACAAAGCTGACCCTCCAACAGAATTCATTGCCAAGTCCGCGGGCTTTACATTGGTGGTCCCTACAATTCCATCAACATGAGGTCCGGGTTTTTGCCTAGGATCGTAATTTAACCGTGGTGCTTCTAGAAGAAGGTGATATAACATCCCAGACTGAGCATATGTTAAATCTAATTGTTGGGCTCTAAAGATAGCTTCTTCCTCATTGGAGACCTCGGAAGTAGCAACGTCCTTTGATATAGGAGGGTAAAAATACTTTAGGAACCATTCTAGAATAAATGTTGGGGGTATAGGAGTCTTAATCAACTGCCTCCATCTACACCACTTCTGGATATGATTCGAGATATTAGTGGTAGTGTCGTGGCATAAGGTCGACAAAATTTCGAGGCTAGCATCATAATGAATGGGCAATTGAAAGTGGTTGAGAAATCCCACTACCAACTGATTAAATATCCATATGTCCCCTGGGTAGCTCAATGTACCATTGTGAAGCAACTCCAATGAGCGTGCATTGAAATAATCATAATCTAATGGAATCATGGTTCAAGGAATTCGATGAGAACCAAAGGTGAAAGGTAGTGACGTGTTCACCAGGATCCTCTCCATTCTTACCCTCAAACTTTCGAATGTCTAAAGGAAGTTTAGTGGGGATGGGAGTCCATGAGGGATCATGAAGTACCGGTTCATTCATTAACTTATCCAAGTCTGGCAGATTGAGCATGGCCAGAAAAGGGATACGAGGTTGCGGCATCGAGCCCCATCCTCCCGTGAAAGATTGTGTGTTGGCAACTGCATTCCATCTAGGATTTAGGTAAGTACCAAATCCCTGTCCGAAATTATAAGCCCCTCCTCCAGGATGATTTGTATACTATGGGTTGGGCATCATTCTAGCAGGAATGTTATGATAAGGATTATGAAAATTGTCCCCAGCCGGATTAGATCCGAACTAGGGTTTTTGAAAATTCCCCCCAATTGAAATGGATCTGGGTTGGGGATTTCCCAAAGTGTAATACTGACCTCCTCTAGATGGGAATATGGAGGATTGAAGTGGATTTGTCATACCAAAAGTATTGTTTAGAATCGACACCGAGGGTGTGGGGATATAGAGCAGAACTTGTCCTCTAGTTGGGTTGTTCCATCCAGCCATAGAAGGATTAGATCCGAGGTGAGGAAAAGAGGCACTTCATACATTAGGATTTTTTTGGGGAATATGAGAACCACCAAATGGGAAAGGAGTGTAAGGAGGGGTAGTTCCCCCAAGTACAAAGCTAGTGTTAGGGCCAACAACTGGGATGGTAGTTAAAAAATGCGATGTTAAGTTAGGCATACCATAAGAAAATGGGTTATAAGCCATAGGGATGGGCTGAACGTTGTAACTCGGTGAGTGAACGAAACCCCCAAAAGGGATTGAGGAAAGATATGAAGCATTAACTACAATCCGAGCCATAATACCAGTATAAGCCTCTGGCCTTGCCTGTAGTGGTTGTAGGAGTCGAAGGGGTGTCATTAATTATAGTGGGTATGGGAGTCAAAGAACTCCTAGTGTTCTAAATACTGGACTTAGTACTCATCCTTGTGGAACCACAAGTCTGAAAGGTGGATGTGTGTGTACCATGCCTAGAAACTCTATGCGTTTTAGTAGGCAAGAACTCAAAAACCAATGGTAACTGTAAAACCAACGGGACTGGCGAGGAAGCTGGTCTGACTCCACGATGTCTGACTCCACGATGAATTATGACTCTACAAAATAAAAATATATCCTAAGTCCAACTAGTAGTCAAAGAGCATACCAAAAGTTTGAATGACCAATATGCATGCAAACGGGCTAAAGTGGTTGAGTGGCCTCCCTCGCTAAAGAAGGTATGTCTCATCCAAGAGGGACATGAGACTCCCTGTTGAAGTTTGGAGGTAACATGATCAGTTATAGGGGCTCTCACGGGCTTAACAAATAGTCGTTCATATCCCCTCGAAGAGGTAATCCTCCATAAAGGTTGTGTGTTGTCCGACCCCTATCTGACCCAGGGTACAAGCAGAATAACCCCTACAAGTAACCTATGAGATACCTAAGTCAAGAAAATAATAAACCACTGTATAAACGATGCACAAGAGAGAATTCGTAAGTCTAGATCACTGTATGGTCAGGGTAGAAAAGCCCAAAACCTGTAAAGCATCGGCTCTCATAGAGGTATGGGTACTAGCGAGATCCCCAAATGCGAATAAATCCACAGAAATATATCTGACGCTAGGTGAGTATCCAGGGGTTGTCCCTTCAACTAACTTCGCGCAACCTTGTGATTAACTTTGGTGTGAGTGGAGCCTCCTGATATTACCAATTATACAATGGACTTATCAACTCCATGTCTCAGACACATATGTTGATTTAATTTCCTTGGAGAAGTTTACTCACAAAATCCTATTCCAAGGCACTAAATTCTAGACTAGTTTGTGTACCCTAAAAAATAAAATTGTGACTAATCATTTTTAGTTTAAAGCATAAATTTTATTGGCCGTGATTACTCAAAAGGGTATGGAAGTGAAACTCATGATGTTATGACCCTGCAATAAAATGAATATGAATATAATGTAAAGTCTATCTTTAACTTTTCAATGAATGATATGCTAAAAAAGCAGTGCAATTTTCAATTTCAACTCTGTAATTCAAAAGTAAAATGCAATATTTTGCTAAATGAACTAAGCTAATGATAAAGGTTCAAAGACAAAAATGTTAACCAATGCAAAATGCCTATTTTTTTGTATTTTCATTATATTAAAGAGAAAATGCATGGATTGTAAGGCAACCTAATATATAAATTCTACTTAGTATAAATGAAATAACTCAAGAAGAACACCAAGTAGACAAGCAAACAACTCAAGGCTCAAGGAAAAACAAGGATGAAAAACAAAGAGAAAGACTACACCCAAAAATTGAACTCCCAACAGGTTTCCTGTCAACCTAGAGAAACTCAACAAACACTACAGAGACCTAAGAAAGCTCAAAAAACATCAAATCCCACCCAACAATCACTAAACCAAGAAAACAAGCAAAGGGAAGTGATATACGCTACTGTTCAGGAGAACAAGGTGCATATACGCATCCTGCAGTGAGACAGGAAGCGTGTATATGTGACTGTCTAAGAAAAAGGAGTGTATATGCTTTAAAACAAGGCCAGGCAAAGGAAAGAAGGCTAGAAACTCAAACCCAGAGTGAACAGAATTTGTCAAGTAGTGATACGACAAGAAACACAAAGTAAAAAGAGCAATGCAAGAAGAAAAAGTACTCCAACCCTTAGAAGGAATATCTCTCCCCAATGGAGTCACCATTTCTGTTATGAGGGAAAAACTCTCTATGGCCAAGGGTAAACCAAAACAGACAGGTATGACTGCAGAAATCAACTCAATTCCAATATATGCCATATAAACTAATGTGAAAGATAATAAATAGGCCTACCTCGATCCAACATTTGATGATGTTCCAATGTTGAGCACTTCGATCCAAAGCTTTATACCTGCAATAAGTTCTTAACAAATAAGCAAAGCAATTATATAATGATGATATAAATGGGTTAGCATATTAGATAGCATAATCCATTAATGAACATTACAAACATGCCCATAGATAATAATCATACATCTCCAATATACCAATAGGATGGGAAATGAGTATTTCTATTAATAGTTGATCAGCAGAAGTGACAACATTACAGACTTCCATGTCGGAATAGTTTGAAACCAAGAAACCAAGTTCCTTCCAACTGGGCCTCCACCACGTCAATCCTCCACCAAAATAAATCTCATAGGGGAGAGTCAATGAGGTTCTCTCAACAATAGGGAAAGAGCTTGGGGGTTGAACACTGTGTTCAGACTTGAGGGACAAAGAGATGTAGACTCAATATGAATTAATTTCTCCAGAGTAACTTTTCTCTCAAAGTTGAATGCTTTCTCCTCCTTTTCCATAGTTCATAATTGTTCTTTTATAGCCTTTAGAATGCAACCGAAGGGCCGAGTCAGAATGTTTCTAGTATATGGAAGGCCAAGGATCAGAGATCTCATGTCATGACATAGGAACCCGACTTCATTTTTGTATTTTTTGGCACAAATCCCGATGTACATGGGCTATAGTGGAGCAGCCAGTGTATACTCATCTTGCATAGTTGATAGGGAGCATATATGTGGAAAAATGTATATTTTTGGCTCAATATTCATCGAAAAGGGATGACAAGTCTGCATAGGGAAATGGAAAAAGGGCCTCTTTGCAAGATAGAAATGGTGAGGCAAATCTTTCTATAACATCTGTGACCTCAAAAAGGTTGGAATCTACATGGTCATTGGTTATTATTCTTCTCTCATGGGGAAAGAATATAACATGAAACACCAATGATATGACAATTTTCATGGCATAAGACCAAATCCTCCCAAGCAACAAATTATATTCGAGTGGTACATCGACTAATTCAACCTCTACACAGATGGATTTTCCTCCTAACCTGACTAGAAAAGAAGAAATAAGACCATGGGGTCGAAATGATCATCCATGGAAAGTTGTCAAGAGAGTTAGGGAAGGGTAAGCTATGGAGAACCAATAGCTTTCCAACAAGACAAGAACATTACACACGTCAAAGCCCCTTCATCAATGACGATACTCTTAATCATATGATTATTAGAAATGACAACATGAGGCTTGATATCAGTGGCATCAAACTTCATCACGAGTTCACTGGAAGAATCAACAGCTCCTATTGTAGACAACAACATGGAATGATGTGTAGGGTAACTTTGGATTACCTCAAAAGAAAAAATTTCACATTGTTTTTGAGCCAAGTCTTCGATGATAGAGTATTTGGGGGAGGCTCTCACATTAGGGTTGTTAATTTTCTATTTATATACACCCTTAGGTATGTGTGGCTTTCTTAGGTTTCTCTATGTGTAGAGGTGTTTGATCTTATGAAGCATTTTTTCCTTTGTTTGTTGACTCTAGGTTATTATAATCATTTTTTATAGTTGAAAATTCAATGTTCCCTAACTTCTTATGTTTGAGCATACTCACAAATCCTTGGTATCCATTTGTCTAGGGTGCACTCGACATGCCCACTTGTCGGTTTGCATTCGAAGAACCACCCTGCAAGTTTTTCCCTTCTGGGAAATGATTGTTCAACATAATAGGTTGTTATTGTTGTTGCTTCAAATTCATAAGGCACTGAGATTCTTCCATTTGCAGGCAGTGATGTGTAATATGATCATCCCCGCAAATCTTACAAGGTAACTTCACCTTCCTTTTTTCATCTTTTTCTCTCTTAACATTCTTATCATCTTTTTTATTATTACCCCACCAACTTTCTTTCCCTTTCCTTTCTTATCTCCGGGTTGTTGAGGGCCCTTATGAGTCTTCGAGTGCACATAATGTACATCCGATGACTATGTGGTGGGTGCATTTGAGCCAGGGGATGGACCAACCATAGGTTGTTGGATAACCAAGTCTTACATATGGTTTGTGACCACAAATGTGGCTTTACTTTGTGTGAAACCCACAATTCCATCAACATGTGGATATAAATTTGTCTTTTCCAAGTAGATATTAGACCTCGACGCATCTGGAATAATCTCATAGATCATTCCATATTGAGAGTAAATAAGCTCTAAAGGCTGCACCCTAAAAATCGCTTTCCCTTATGAGAATACTCTTGAAGTCGTAATGTCCTTTGAAATATACGAGAGTAAATATTTCAAGAACCACTGAAAGAGAAACTATGGTGGAACCTTTTCTTTAATAAATCTCTTTTGTCTCCTCCATTCCCAAATGTGATCAGAAATGTGCATAGCCTTGTCTTCTTCAAAGTTGTCTAACAATTTTGTACTAGAATCATACCAAACATGGAGTTGGAAGTGGTTAAGGAACACCATGGCTAAGTCACTAAACATGGAGTATGTTACCCTTTCTAGTTGTATGTACCATTTGGCTACACCTCCAATGAGATCTCACTGGAAAAGACACAAGAAAATTGAGTCGTCATTCAACAAATTAGACTAACACCACAAATGAAATGTCGTCATGTGGTCATGTGGATCTTCACCAATTTTTCGTTTGAATTTGGGTATGTCCATAGGTAACTTGGTTGAGACCACAGGCCAGCTAGGATCATGATGAATAGGTTCATTCATCAACTTGGATAGCTCTGGAAGATGTAGTGTTTCCATAAATGGTAGCCTAGGTGTCAAGATCGACTCATTAACATCTTGAAAAGAGGACCCTATATTGTAACTAGCACTAGGTTGCGAAGAGTTTACTAAAGGTCTAGGTCTTGGGATGAAACCTTGGTGAACTTGGTTGAATGGAGGGAAAATATCCACTGCATACAGTTCTTGAAAGGAGGAAAATTGGGGTTTTACTTCATGGACCTCCCTTACAAAGAAAGACTAATACATGGGGATTCAAAGCATTCAGGGAAATGGGTTTCCCCTTGACATCTACTTGCATGAGATTCCATTGTAGACTTGGAAGGTTCCTCCCTATGGCATCCACGAATGTAATTTCATGGAAATGTATTGACCTTGGAAGTGGTTTCCCCACACTAAAACTATAGGCGAGGGTGAAAGGTTACTCTCGAACCCACCATCTACAGTGTGAAGGGGTGAAGTGAGCAGTGACATACTAGTGGAATGATTCTACCCATATAAGCACTCCATCACTGGGTGGGGTTAGGGATGGAAGATGGGAAATCCCCTATGGCATCCCTTGCAAGGAGAAATGTAATTTCATGGAAATGTATTGACCTTGGAAGTGGTTTCCCCCTGCTAAAACTATAGACGAGGTGAAAGGGTTACTCTCGAACCCACCATACAGTGTGAAGGGGGTCGAAGTGAACGACATACTAGTGGAATGAGATTCTCTACCCATATAAGCACTCCATCACTGGGTGGGGTTAGGGATGGAAGATGGGAAATCCCCACTCCTAACGAATGGGGATGATAGAGGAATATGATCTCTACTCCAAGAAAATGCTTGGTAAGGAGCCAAAATTCCCCTTCAACCAACACTATATGCATGGGACATCAAATGAGAAGCATCTAATGCATTTAGCATGTCAATAAATGGCATACCATATGAAGAAACATTTATTGTTAATGGTAGATATGCAACTGCACTCATATCTTGAGTGGGACCAACGACCAATGGAGGAAATTTGTTGGTTGAAGTGACAAAATTTGACTGATTGACAACAATCATTTGACTAGACACACTAGGAGGAAATATCCCTCCAGTGATAATTGACGAGGTGGGAGTTGTAGCGACTCCTGATGCAAACACTGGCATAATTTCATTCATAGTTCCCGATGAAGAGGGATACTATTAGCAATATATGATTTGGGAGGTGGGAATTTGTAATGTACTATATGTATATTACAATGTCATTAATTACTAATTAAATAATTAATTTAATAATTATATATTTAATGTAAAGTCACGTCTTTTTAGACAAAAGTATGTGAAAATTATGTGTATTTAATACATGTTGTTGTACATTGAATACCGAAAGGAATAATAAATTTATAAATATTAAATATATATTATATATATATAAACTATTGAGCTTCGAATTGGTATTATAGCGAAATCTTGGTGAAAGAAAAAATCACACACGTTCAAGATGGAAAATATAATTCTTAAAAACATGAAAATTAAAACCATCATGGAAAATATGAGAAACACTCTTGAAGAAATGAAGAATTATGTGAAACAAATAATAAAAGAAGAACTAGAGAAGGAAATCTTGGCATACTTAAAGGAGAATGGCTTCCACAAAAACCGAATCTCACGTTCTCCATCATTTTAATTTCCAGAGGGAAAAATGTCCAACGATGTTGAAAGTGGTGAAACCATTGAAGGTGAACTATAAGATATACACCATTCTGGAAATCCCAAGTGAAGAAGACGAACCAAAAGACATGGATGATGCCCAAACCAAAGTCAAGCCCGAAATATCGATAACCAACAACATAATAAAATATTACCAAAATATTTTTTCTATCCAATTTCAGAGAAATTCATTTACAATCCATTTAAAATACGAGGGTCTCACCTTGCCTATGATCAAGACTCAGTGAAACATCTGTACAAACTAGAATATTTTATTCACAATCTGAGAACGAGGAAGAGAATGGACATGTGGTTTTTTCCAAAACAAGAACGAACCTCCCTTCAACTCAATCTCCACCTGAGGTTTTCTCATGGGATCAACATTTTCTGTAGTGAAGCAATGCAAGGAATCCCTCTTACGGGAATTTAGAAGGGAAATCAAAGAAAAATTGTGGCTTCTAANCCAAAACAAGAACGAACCTCCCTTCAACTCAATCTCCACCTGAGGTTTTCTCATGGGATCAACATTTTCTGTAGTGAAGCAATGCAAGGAATCCCTCTTACGGGAATTTAGAAGGGAAATCAAAGAAAAATTGTGGCTTCTAAAGAACAGAGGCGACATGTAGTGCATGAACACACCATTTTTATACCAACGCCCCTCTTTTAGCTGGGTGACCATGATGCTCTCTATCATATCCCATGTTGACTACGATGAAAACTTATTGGTCCCTGCAAGCATATATCTTGACTACTCCCTTCTCAGCCCAATAAAAGAAGCACAAGAATATGAGGTCGCGATGTCTAATGGGATTGCTGATTTTAAACCAGGATTCACAAATTTCATTCATGAGCTCATCATGAGCACCCCTGATATCATTTTCATGGAAGTAAAAATGGGAAGAATTGTAGAAGCACTGGTCAGAAATATGTGGCCTGTGCCCCAGAGTTTTAGATTTAGCTGGTACCTAAAACAATTGATCACCTTAGAACACCTCTCTCACATGGATGATTTTAGGGGATAAATTTCTCTCATGGGCTAATTTTCCATGGTTTTTCCAAAAATGATATTCACTATTTTAAAAATGGTTCGCCCAAATTCTATTGGATAAAATTATTTTACCTTTAAAATCACCAAAATTTTATAAAAACTATATAAAATCCTTAGAAATTTGAATATTTTTACAAAAATATTTCCAAACATTTATAGTTGGCATATGACGGATTAGTAAGATTCGCCAAGGTTTCTACATTTTAAAATAAAATTCCATCCTTAAAATCATCCATGCTCTCTGAAAGCGATGAATTTTGTGAGTGTATGTTCAATTCAGAATATAGATGTTTCTCCTTTTACCATCTATGATGAAACCAAAAGGAAAAATCAATTTCCCAACAATGATTATAGTTTTTGCACTTGCAAGAGAAAACAATTATATATGTGTGAAAAGGAGGATAATAACTACAACAACAAATATTTAGAAGATTCTAATGGAGAATCCAAAATTCACAAATCTAACCATCAAAAGAGCAATGCTTCAATAGCAATGCTTCGAGGAAAAATCATTTGAAGGAGGGATGGATTGTAATATATAGTATGTATATTACAATGTCATTAATTACTAATTAAATTGTTAATGTAATAATTATAGTTTTAATGTAAAGTCTCATATTTTTAGACAAAAAGACATGACTCTACTCATTTACGTTTATTTAATACACATTATTGTACATTGAATACCACATGGAATAATAAATTTATAAATATTATATATTATATATATAT